>JAGDQP010028723.1:0-14622 GCA_022664845.1 Lepisma saccharinum
AGACGTTGTTTGCCCATGCATTGTGTATACCCTCGTGACATTGGACACAGTGCCTGTCGATACCCCCACAATGGTCGCCACTGTTGTCACTGAAGCTCCAACCAGACGGGCACCAACGATCATGCCTCTTTGGAAGTCTGTCAGGTCGCCCATTTTACCGCACCACTTGCATACCACGACACTCACAGGTGAACTGGATACTGCTGACGGAAGAGGAAGGTCCACATAACACATTGAAAACAAAACACGATCGGCAACCGCAACACGTGGTGTACAGTGGCGAGCCACACTTACGTGTCCTGTATGACGTGTTTTTAGATTTTTGTCCAACCCCTGTATATTTTATTAAATGTCGATACGTATCCAATAATAATTCCAAACATCCTCCCAGCTTTTTTTAATAAGACGATATCTTAATAATTTGTGTGAAGTAATTTATTCGTTTGTTGTAAACATTATTTGTTAATGTCTTCACTTTTGGTACCAACTAGGATTTCATCCGTTCGTTGAGCCTTCTCTTGGTTTTCTTTTTCAATTCAAAAAGTGACGGGCGAATGGTAGCTTATTTTTGTCTGCACAGCTGCACTTTGTGTGTTTGTCCCTTGCCGTTGTAACGTAATGTCCTTGATCGTCTTATAAAATAATTGTAAATTAGATAATATTCCAAATTCTTGCTTTAACATTTCATAATTTAACTAGTGAGCTAAAATTCATTACATAATTTTGTTAATTTTTGCCATACGAAAATCCTTGATCTGGAATTGCTAATACGGAAAATTTGTATATTTTGGTTATTTTGTCTCTGAGTACAAAAACTTAATTTAAAATGTTGCTTGTAATTTTATTTTGTTTATAAACTGAATATTTATTTTTTAAAACATCAAAATTTTGTAGAAAGTTCATTAATTGGAACGTACCCATTTTGCAATGATTTGGCAGGAAATGTAATAAATAATGCTGCGATTAAAAATTTCAAGAGTGTATAATTTAGCTACTCCCGTTTTTCAGTAAATAGTTTGACACATTTGTTTGATACTAGCAAATGCATGCTAATAGGTAAACTTTAAGGAAAGTAAAACTTCCACGTCTATGAGAGTAAAATTGTGAATTCAATCCAATGCTATAATTTTAATAGCTTCTCCTTGTACAGTTTTGGTTCTTGTACATGAGTGGTATTTTCCGTCTATATTCAGGAAGTGAGTTGAAGGTTCATGATTTTTTTAATATCCTTTTATCGACCTGTTGTAATATACAGAAGTAGGTTTCAGATTTTTCCCCTTGTATTAAATTTATTAATGAGAACCAGGTCGATGGGTTAGGCTTGTATTATTTCTTTGCCAGTGTGACTATGCATATTCATTTTCTCTTACAGTAAATATATTTCTTGTTAAGTGAAAGGTTAAGGTGTGATAGACGGATAATGTCACTTTGGTACCAAATGACCCTGCGTACGAGAGGAGGCTGTTGCCAGAATTCTTCAAGTATTATTTGTAAAATATGTTTTTCTTCGTGAGAGTGAGATTGGCAGATCAGTTTACATAGCGGTCATTGGCCAGGTAAAGTTAATTGAGCAAGGTTCTCATATACTAGCCCATTGTGATATTATTTGTGAGACGAGTTTGATAGCAGTGTTGATTCAAGTTTTTGCGTATATCTCAAGACATGTCCTCATAACAGTAAAAGAATCAGTATTGCTTGGTGATAGGATCTTGAAGTGCGATTCTACCTTGCACCTATAATTATCTGTTTTCCATGAATGTTTTATTTTATTTTGTTTATTTTTCTTTATTTTTTGTTGGGAGTATATCTTGTGTAATCTGTACAATCTCCTTATTAGCACTAAGCATGCCCTGCGATTTTACGGACTATTTGTCTACGTCCTCGCGAACAGTGACGCCCCTTGAATTTTTCGTGATTGTTATGGTACAGATTTTGCATCAAATTATTATTACTTTTACAATGCCAGATAAGCGGTAGTGTTTCGAAATAAGTACCCCCAATGGTTTGATGAGGTACTTTAATACCGAGAGTCTGTGGACCCGCTGTTCTCTGGTTAATAAATGGGAACTTTAGTACAGAAGCTTGAGATCTTCTAGTAGTCATTTATTATAACTGGTTGAATCATGTTAAACAATCAAAGATAGGATTTCGGAGGTGTCGCCAATTTGGAGGATTCAGATTACTGGCACGCCAATGAGTTGGTTGTTGGTGTGTGTTTTTATGGGGGAGTTAAAGTGCACCTCAGTAATTTAAAGTATAGACAGAAGTGGTATTACGCCCGCTCGAGGTGGAGGCGTCATGCAGTTTCGAACCTGCAACTTGTTGCCCTAACCGCATGGATTACCGTGGATCTGAAGTTTTTTTCCTCTCTTTTGACCACTTCTGGTCTGGGCAGTGATTTTCCACGGAGTAGCGTTTTATCTGTCAGTACTATTTCAGATGAGTAGATTTGGCTCTTGGATTGACAGTGTTGCCACTGATGGCTGGAATTTTTTCTTGCACGCTACAGGGGCATCCTTCATAGCACACATCTGTTCTAGGTTGTTCGAACATATCTCTGTCACCAGAGATCAGAATTAATTTAATCGAAGGAGATTACGCTAGTTATGTTATAACTAAAACTTTTTTTAATATATACAAAATTGTACCGGGCAGTATTTTTGTTAAATATTTGGGAATTTGTACACATTTATAATAACCATGCTTATCGGCTACTACCATGTATAACTCTGCTCTACCTACACGACAAAAAAATAACCTCCCCAAAAGGGCTATTAAGAGGTAACATTGGGATATTTTATGTTAGTGGATCGTTTAAGACTGATGGGAAGATATTCATTTAATTTACCATTGCAAGAATTCGACTTTTGGCTCCTAATTGGAAGCACTCTATCTTAGAAACGAAACGAATTTCAACAACCTCCCATAGTGTGTAATCATATTTTCTTTGCCCTAGGGCTGTACCGTCAGTTTCTGGGCCTGGGACAGAATGTTGTTGCCCTCGCTCCGGTGTAACCATACATAGCTCTCTCTACTTACATTTATTGCTAAGAATTGAAACATTAATCCTGTTAAAGATAGGAAAGCTGATCTAACATTCCAAAACTATACATTTGTACTATATATGCAATTACCCACCTGTTATACAAGTACACAAAGCACTATGCACAGACACTAAGGTTAACCGACATTTGCAGGATAACTGAGTACCTAATTGCCTTGAGCAACAAATCGAAATGGAACCTGTCGTTTATTCAGTGGTTTCCAAGATCGGTTATTATCCATCAGAATGCACGGGCTTATAGCAGGAGTTGCTTTTGCAGACCGTTAAAAAACATACTTTCTGGATGCATTTCCACACTGAGAAATAAATATGTTATGCACCTAAAGGAGCATGCACAACACATTACCTACTCACTCTAGGGCTTACGGAACTCCCAAGTTCATCGCCATAGGAACAAATATTCCCCATCGGGATCTATACTGGACAAGATCAAGCCAGTTTTCATCGCAAACACCTACTTCTTGAAGATCCCTTCTAATATTGTCATCCCAAATTTGTCTCGGTCTTCCGAACGGTCTCCTTCTTTCCGGCTCTCCAACCAAGGAGGAATATAATCTTCGTTTCTCTCCCATCCGATCTACTTGGCCTGCCGATCATAGTCGTTGTTATTTCATTATTCTTATAATATCCGGTGAGTCGTATAATTCGTGAAGTTCTTCCTTAAGCAGTATCCTTCATTCTAATATCCTCTCGTCTCGTTTCGACCTGTATATATATTTCAATATCTTAGTTCCAAACACTCATAATTTATGGTCATCTGCTAGGGTTCTACTCGAACTTTCCCAACCGTAAGGTATTGCCGCCAATATAACCATTCGGTATATTTTCAATTTCAACTTCCTTAAAATGAATTGCGAGGTTAAGATTTCCTGGACTGAATAGAAACATGCCTTTTCCTATGCTAAACGACTTTTTATTTATTCCCTTACCTCGTTTTTGCTTGTTACGTATGCTCCTAAATACTTAATTTTGTTTATTTTCTCTGTGTTATCATTATTAATTGTTATGTACCTATTTCTGATATTTGCTTAAAACACAACATTATCTATAAGAATTTCTGGACATTGAGCAAGGAAATTCAGTTACAATTTTTTGGATGATTAAACGTTATCAACTTAGTATCAGCGGTCGATTACAGTAACGAACAGTGTTTGAATTTGAAAGACGTTTTTAGCCAATATTGGTCAATATCGAAAGACAATATATTGCTGATATTCCCGCCGATCGGAAATGATAGTGATAGTTAAAAGTATGCACTGCTTTGATCAACGGAATTACGTATATATTTTCAGGACTTTAAAAATAGAAATATTGCTTATATACTAAATTTATTGTATTTCACGTCTTACTTTCTGGTCTTCATTAATATTTATTTGAAAATTTTCACACTTTACTTCCAGCGAAGAGAATCTGAAATCTTGTGAATTGTTGTGCGTTGTGCTATCCATTCAGTTACAGATTCATCCATGAAGAGTAATATTTATATTATGCGCTTCGTTATCTCAGACACAGAATATGCGGGCACTGACAGATTTTTTCATTACAGAATGCCTAAGGGCAAGGAGTTTTTGGAACTGTTATACATGTTGCAATTGCGTAACATATGTTTATCTCCATTATACGCATAGACATTCTTGAACACTCACAATGCTCTTCTGAACGAAATATTCAAACTGGCATGTCTATTTTAACTTATCTGAAAGTTATTTTCCATTTTACTGGATGAAGTACATACCATTTCCATGTTTCAAAAATTGGCCTGAATGTAAAACAATCGCGTCACGCGAAAAGTGATAGCAGTTTAGCCAGAACTGATAACCATGATCGGTATTCACTTTATCAGCCCACTATAAGGCCGTAATCCTTGTGATGATTAGAGGTTATAGGTTTTCTGAGTTAGAAAGAATTTTCTGTTTTATTATTATTATTATTATTATTATTATTATTATTATTATTATTATTATTATTGTTATTATTATTATTATTTCAATGTAACTAATGTGAAACATTTAATAAAGTCAGCATTAATTGTGACATTGACGACAAAAGCTTTAAAAAAATGAGCTACTAAAATGTTTCAACGTCGAATATTCTTATGTATTTTTGAATATTTAAAATTGAAACAACTAACATAGTTGCAATATGCCGAAGTGTTACTTTGCTACTATAACTGCATCATAACCAATCAAAATATTTATAAACGAGAGAAGAAATAAATAGAGAAGACGACAAAGGATTTAGAACTCTTCGTTCATTCACTGTTATGATATCACGAAAGGTACAAATACTATTATTTGCAGACATAATCGTTCTGATATTTGTTCTACTTTTCACATTCGCTAAACGTTGAAAGCAATTAAAATGTGCATTCTCTTTACTATTATCATGATCATCAAAAGTAAAATGGCAGCATGGAAGTTCAAATGAAGATGTAACTTGCCAAACCCCATAAGACCAAATGTACAAACTTTTCTAATATTTTTTTTTTAAATAAGACACAAGAATTGAACAAACTTAATGTAAGATTTATATAATTATTTACTCCAATTAGCACAACGCAGGTTAGAATTCCTGCAGAAAACACCAAAAAGTGTTTCCTCTCACTTCTGAGAAAATCAACCTAGATGAACATGTAGGGATTGCAATTTTACCTCCTTAAATTCGCTGTTGATGTTCGCAAAGACATGGACTTCTTGTTATGATTTAACTGGCAGCGATGTGTTATTCACCAAGAACGTGGTGGTGAGTAGGAATCCCAAGTACTTATCACCTGCCCGGAACTGAATAAACGGGGCAGTGACAAATATCAATGATAAAAATAACTTTGGTAGGAACATTACCTAGTTTTATGAGCTAGGTTAAATACCAAAGAAATCAATGTACACAAAAGAAAAATTGAATTTTTACCATTACTTAAACACCATTTGAGAGTAAACAACAGGAAATTGTATTGACTTTGGCATCGACAGTAGACGAAAGAAATTGCTACTTCGCCGAATAAGTTTTTACTACAATCGAAACTCGAATAAGTTTTTACTCATACGAAACAATCCATTATTTATTTCTTTTGTGGAGAACAACGTGGAGGACAAGCTTTACGGAACGTAGCTTAAAAGGAATTAGAGCACAAAATACGGAATTGTGTTCTAGAATTTACTGATCATAACTCGACTGCAAAATATACTTTTTCTTATATCGTAGCTCAGGAGTGCAACTACCTTTCTAAGACCTCACCTACTTTCTATTTTCATAGAGGTTTTGTGATGGGCAAACACTGTGTGCATGGGCTTTCTCAAGGTTCTTCCATTTATCTGATTTTTTCACCCCACCAAATATCACATCACCCGTTCGCTATGGGCCAAAATTACCTATATTCCTCAAATAAAATTTAAATTTAATCTGCTTTCAGAAGAGAAAGTCAAATATGAGGCCAAAGAACACAATCCTGGCTACTAAGTATTGTGCTGAAGTAAAATCGAATACAGAATTTGATTACATAGGACTGTCAACAAGGAACCATAAGGAAGCAGACAAGAAACGATTTATTATTTAGATAATATAGAGCTACATGGATTCCACGGTGTCTGCTTTCGCACGATAAACACTGATGATGTAGTTCTGGCAAACTATACCTTGAGGTAATGGGGACTAAGGATTTTAAAGAAGTCTTGATTCACTTTGAAACGAGCTGTGGATGCATTTTGGTCTCCGCGGATATTTTTATTGTCTATGTGTTGCACAAAATCAGTTTTTGACGGATGGAGAAAATAAACCGAGTTGAAAATAATGAATTAGTTTTCAAAGACAAGGGGAACGTTCTTATTTGTATCATATCCACCACAGGATAATCATTCGGATCATCTTACCACTACCTTGGATCGACGTCCAGCACAGGATAATCTGTCTGATCATCTTACTACTATCTTCGATCGATTCTTCGTAATGTGCGACTCTGCAATAAACAGCTCCGTAACAGTCAGGAGGCAGTTCTTCTGTTTGCTGCATCGTTGCATCAATAAAATATCAATCACAGTGTTTATTACACGTTCTGCGAACACACTATCAAAGCGAATCCATATGAAAACATGATGTATCACCACAAATTTACTACCCATTAATAAATAAGAAGGAATGGACCACAGTTGATCATACATTGACAGTTTTTGAGACATACCGATCTCAAAACTTTTTGGAGTTTCTCAAAGTTTTTGTAAACTTGCCTCATACCGATACAAGGAAGAATAATACCCTTCTGTAGCTTGCAGTTGCAGAAACTGCAACTTGTTTTCGCACTGCTGAACAATTTTTTCCAAAGATAAATGCAAACATGTTTCTGTTTAAGTGTGATCTTTAAATTTTAAGGATCTTTCCAAATTCTCGACGTATATCGCATAAGTGTTTTCTTTGCTGTAAAAAGTAACGAAAACTAGTCTAGTTGTTTTCGTTAGAAACAGAGAGGTATACACAAAATGCAATTACCTTTAGTCCTCCAAGAAATTCCCATCTGCACCCTACACCTTTTGCAAATATTTCAACAGCCGTCAGTAAAACTTGTAGGCAGTCTTGGATACTTTGTCATCTTAAAATATTGTGAAAGTAACGCATCTTAGTGTATAATTTTGAGAACACTTACAGCTCACAACCGAATTTTACTTTTTAATGATAATTTAAATTTTACTTGAGTTTTATGCTATAAAGGTATTTGATTGCATTTTTCTGTACATGTTGACAAAATTGTAGAATTTCGTGGTGGTTTGAAATCATTTTAGCACAGCTAATGAGTGAACAACCTAACATTCACTCATTGTTTGGTGGAAAAACTGTGGGACGGAGATTCAGGATGGATTCAAGAAACGGGGAAACGTACCGTTTTCGAAACGAGATTGAAAACTGAACTTCGTTTGAACTTCGGCTACACATTTAACATGTGAACGACCTGAGATAATTGCGAACAGTTTAGGTTATAAAGATTAAATGCCGTTTGCACGTCTTTCTTCATGCCCACAAAGGAACCTGAAGTCTATGCGAAACATGTGAATTTGTAGAGCATTAAACATTAGCAAGATAATTTCTTTGTGTGGCTCAACGAAAATAAACTTAATGAAGTGATAGTACAGTTAATGCAGTATTATAGATCTAAATTATGAACTCTGAGAGTTTATTTCGGGGCAATTCCTCTAAATGCATGGTTAAGAAATATCAAGACTTAGTGGAATGAAATTATCTGGCATAAAATTTGAACGACAACTTTTTTACTAACATATCTCTTCAACGATGACAAGGGTGGCATTTTCGCAGATGTCAAAGTAAATAACACAGAGATATAATGACATATTCGTGTAAACTATGCCAGGAGGCTTATCATATACAATAGAATAATATTTATATCCATAACTGCAAATAATCGATGATAGATTGAGTGAAGAAACTTTCTGTTCATAAAGCTTCTGAAGTCTTTGTTTGATTTGGCACAACTCGAACTCATAAAATACTTTCGTCATGAGCTCTCTGTATCAGAATGTTGGAACCACACAGAGCAAAGGAGTGGGGGCTAATTGCTCTTTTATAGTGGTCTTTGTCCTTCCTACAATGCTATGGATACGTACACAATGTGCTGCTCTGACATAGGTTTTCTTTTGGTCACTTGGGACAGAAAGTTACATTCCTACCATAAATCTTTAGTTGATTCCCATTGAAGTAAATAAGAACTAATTTTTGACGTTACAGATTTCAATACATTGCACAATTGTAGCAATCGTTTCCCTGCTATTCGATACTAAAACATGCGATCAATATTTTCAATACATATTACATCAATAATATTAAATAAGTACATTTTCAATGTTTTAACTATTATTTGGATAATTTGACCAATTTTAAATATATCCATTACGTAGGAAGGTCACAATATAGT
The DNA here is from genome assembly GCA_022664845.1 of Lepisma saccharinum. NCBI lineage: Eukaryota > Metazoa > Arthropoda > Insecta > Zygentoma > Lepismatidae > Lepisma > Lepisma saccharinum. Next base: position 8,979 of record JAGDQP010028723.1, read on the forward strand.
GGTTCATGTATCTGTTGTATTTAAGTGAGCGTTTGAACATATAATTGAATACATTGATGATCAGACATTATTTCCAAAATAACGGATGTGAATTATAGGTAGATCGTTGAATTATTGTGAGAAGCTGCTGATTTTATATTAAGTATTATTTCGATCTGAGGACATTAAGGTAAAGGGAAGATTTCTTAGCAAAAACTTACACTATATCCTTAATATTCCCTAAGACATTCAGAGAGATGAATGTCCAAATGATGTTCCTGTAAAAATAGTAACATCTTTCCCGTCACTTAAGATTGCTCAAAATATGATTTCCACGTTTTAAGATTATACATTTCGAGAGAGAACCCTATACATAAGTTAAGCATTTTCACTATCAGCATTTAAAAATCAAAAACACCAGTATGAATTGATATAGAGTTACTCTGTAAGGGTATGCAATGCGGTCAGGGCATCGCGGTACTTAACTAAATCTTTGTTATAAATAATTTAGACTGTTATTCAGAGGAATATAATCTGGACTGTTAATCAGAGAAATATAATTCGACTGTTATTCAGAAGAATTTTATCTTTCCTCAGTCTGTAAAAAAGTTCTTGGCAACGGCAATAGATAAACTGAAGAGTGACTGCATTCAAAATGTGTCGATATTTAGGAACCAAACTTTAAAAAATAAACTTATTACAAGTTCTTGATTTCAATGTTAACTTTCTTAATATATATAACATTAGTCGTCTAGCCATAGCTCACTACCTTTAATCAAGGATCTTGTCACAACAGAAATATTTTCTCTGTCTTACATAGTAAAGTTTGTCTCTAATCTGATTACATTAGTCTTCCTCGTAACACGTATTATGTAGAAAGATCTGTGACAATTGTAACTATGGTTGAAAAATGATGTCGATCTTTAAATAGAGACAGGATTATTGGGATAGTTTTATTGTCACTATCGTTTACGTTCTATTGTATCAATTCTATTTAAGTTTAGTACAAATTGTTACTCCAACGTTGTACCTCTGATTCGAAACAAGTAAGTTAAGCGATTCTTTGAATAGTTGGGTAGTTAGGAAGTTCACGCGTCAAACTCAAAATGCAGTGGCTTTTTCGCGGTGAGTTTTGAGGATTATCTTACTCACTGAAATGGGTGAAGATCTGTTTAAAGTGTTCGATTACGTTTTCAATAAACTATAACTAAACACTGAAATAAATTCAATAGACAGTAAATATTGTTCCATAAAGAAACGCCTTGATAATATATATTTGTTGCCATCTAAAATATGGTACTTTTTAACATTCTAGTTTTAAGATTTAAATATGATAGGTAGATTGGGAACTGTTTATTTCATACTATGATAGTTCATTAAGGAAAAAAATTGATTTTCAATGGGAAATATGCTTGTTTTAAAACACAACAATAAAGCATTATATTGGAGAAATATATAATTGTAGCAATATATATGTCTCACCTAAATATAACATATTTAGATTCTGGTTTTCCTTTACTTTAAAACTTGCATAATGCACATTTCCTGCATTCTTAGAACATCATATTTTGGGACAATGTCAGAACGCCCACTTCTGAAAATGGCCAGAACGCCAACCAAAACGATCAGATCGCCCACCAAAACGGCGAAACACCCAAATTCAGAAATGGTCAGTACGCCCACGTTTTAAAAAGTTCAGAACGCCCACCGAAACCTTCAGAAAGCATACCACTCTGTATGTGTACTGGTCAGAACGTAAACTGATCTGAATAGGCAAACATAAAAAATCACAGCGTCCGGCGCTGAAAACATCATATTCTTAACGTTCTTAAAAACGGTCAGAAGGTCCACTCTTAAAACGGTCAGAGCGCCCACCTAAATGGTCAGAACGTCCACTCTTGAAAATAGTCAGAACACCCACCAAAATGGTCAGAACGCCCATCAAAACGGTTAGAACGCCCACTCTTGAAAATTGTCAGAACCTCCACAGTGCAAACATGACGGAAAAAACTCGGGAAAATGCTCACCAAGTCTATATTTTGGTTAACGTTTTCTATAGTACTGACAGTAGACTATCTGATCTGTAGCTTTCGATGCGTTTTTTGTCCCCTTTCTTTTACAACAAAATAGCATTGTTCCAGCTTAAGAGTATTTCTCCTTTCCTCAGGAACATTGATAATAATTTCTGAAATTCCTCTTTTCACATCACCATTTAAAATTCTCTGTTGAGAATCCATCGTGATGATTTCTCGTTCTTCGTCCCTCAAACTACTTTATCTAGCTCTTCTTTCATTACGGCTTAGCAATTTACATCATTTTCCCCAAAAAAATTATTTCCCTAGTACTTCTTCGGAGTAAAACAATCATATTTAGATTTGTTTTTATAATTTCCTCTTTACTTCTGGTTTCTGTCCCATCTGGTACCTTAACTGTAAATATTTGATTTTTCCTTGTCATGAGCTGCTGTTTGGTTTTCTTCAGGCTCTTGTTCTCCTCGATTGAATTTCTAATAAGATTTTCGTTGTATCTTCGTACTTCCTCTCTCATTTTATGTCTTACTGTCTTATTTAGTTATATTTACTCAATCCTCTTTATGTAACGTTCCTCTTCTTTCATTTCTCTTCTTCTCTTCATCACGTTCAGTCATAGACCTCATAATAGATAGACTTAGTATGCTTCCGTACTTCTGGCTGCGCTGAAACTAGTGGGGTTTTGTACGGGAGCACATGATTTTGATTCAGCTGCTAGGTTTCTCTAACATCGACCACATAAGAGAATATAAGGTCTATCGTTTAATTTCTCTTCAGATTTTGCTCTGCTTTTTTTCTTTTTGATGCCTGTTATTTCCTTTGCCGTCTCTCTTATTATCTCAGTCAGTATTTTTTTTGGTCTGTTAATATTTTCTTTATTTTCTAACTCTTTAGAGTGTTGAATTTGTTTCTTAGTACTATCTCTAATGTTTGTCTGTGTTTCCTTAGATTTTCCAGATCTAAAAGTAGCGGTCTTCTACTGCTAACCTTCTTTTGTTCAAGTTAGTATTTAGCTACATTTTACATCTTACCATTCTATGATCACTCGAAATTTTGAAACTGTTAAGAACAAACACGTTTTGAAGAATTTCTCTGTTATTCGATAAAAAGTAGGCTATTGTGTTTTTATTCCCACTTGGGCCTTTCCTTATCCACTTAATGTGGGGTGTTTTCTTGAACAATGAATTGGAAATGAACAATCTTAAGTTTCTGAGAATTCCACTAACTTCTCTCCCTTCCTGTTTCTTTTGTCAAATCCAAAGTTTCTCTCTTTCGTTCCCACTCTTGAAAATGGTCAGAATGTCCACCAAAACGGTAAAAGCGCCCACTATTGACATTTTCGTACTTTTATGGGGCTAGATTTGTACTTGGGCATTGCGAGTAATGAAACAAAATTTGACATCTTGTTTTTTAACCTATATCAGTTATCTTTGTAAAATTTCAAATTGTGTAACTACTAACTTGCTTTTCTAACATCAAAAGAAGAGTAATTCCTTATCATTGCCCAGAAACAAATGGACATATGAAAGAAAACAGGAAAACAATGTAAAATATTGGCGTCAGCCGGGAATGGAATCGGGGACGACGGATATCCGACAATCGCGTGTCGCGTAACAACGGCAGCTATTCGCCGGTGGGGAGTACGTCAGCTATCCGAAATTTGCGTCTGCTGAACTTCCCCTGTCTTTCCCCGGGTTTTTGGACACTGCAATTCAGCAAATTCAGCTGTTTTATTTTAAGCATACTGCATTTACCTTTCTGGGTCACATTGGGAGCTATAGCATAAGCTACGAATTATGATGTTCTGCAGGTATCACAATTATCAAGCAAGTTCGAGATAACGCAATGGCAAGGTCTGTATTGTGCGAACCATTGTAGCCTTCATTGGAAAAGATTAAAAGTACTGGATAGTCTGTTTCATGTGAAATCAATTTCAACGCAAACATACTATAACTAATCAAAGTAAACATATACAGCACACACTTTAACGAACCTGATGGTCCAGCTGAAGTGTGAGCACTTTATCCGAAATTCGAGTTTAAACGCCGGAATTAGTAACTGTGACTGAGGGTTTAATTGGACTACAAGTAGATCAATTGGAAATAATTATAGATAAAGGCCGGCGTGACCAGAGTTTGAACCAACACTACCACATCAGTGTTTTTCCGGAGTTAAAGCTAGTCTAAGACCCTCGCTGCTCTCTTCTTCATTCCTTTCTCCCAGGAAAGTGCTAATCAAGGGACATTTCTTCTTAAAGTAGTAACGGCTTTGCACATACCTACATAGCAATTTTGACCTAACTCAAAAGCGAATGAAGCTTACTTTGACAGGTAGGATAACTTCATGCAAGCGTAGCAAAGTAAGCGAAGAAGGTTTACATAAGGTTGAGTCAACCAGCCTAGTTTACCAGAATCAAGGTTGTACCCTTGAAAAGGTAGGAAAAACTATGTTACTTCTTTAAAAAAAACGTTGCCATCAGTGGGAATAGATTTGAGGACTGTTGGCACCTGAATCCGAATTTCTAGTCAACAGTCCACGGAATCACCCACCCTAGCGTTAAATTTACTTAGTTTATCAGATCATAAGACACTTGCAGTAAATTTGTGGGAGTTGGCGAAGGCTAGCTTACGGCGAAACATTCCTGGCACGTGATGTTACTTCAAGCTAGTGAGAACTGAGAACACAAGAGAAGTGCAATGAAACAAAATTCAAATAATTTCAAGTTTTATTAATGTCTTTGCATAGTTGGTTGTTTCAACAAGCTTGAGTCGGGTTAGTTATAACAACCTAGTCACTTACGTTGTTCCAAAGTTTTGTTTCATGCTTCTTTATTAAGTTCAACATAATATCAATTTGGTAAACTCGAAGCATGTGACTGATGACCTTATGCAAGCTAACATGCTATCCGGGACCCCGTCAACTCATTAAAAAGTAAAATTTAAAAATGCTTATCTGGCCGTTCGTTCTTTTACTTAGTAAGCGGCAGTTGTGGAATTTTCAACAAAAACGTGTTTTATATTTGTGTTTGGAATAAATATTACACCATTTGTAAACATAGTAAAGGTTCCCTGCACGATGTGTACGGGCCCTGGACGGTACATGGGGTATATGTGAAATAATTTCCATTTCATACTTTACCCGGAAAAGTATGGGTGGATTATAAACTGAGAAAGGGCTGACTTGATTGCATTTAATACTTAATTTTACTGTTTTGTTAATTTAAATGGCTGAAGTTTATTTAAAATGTTTATTGACATTGTTACATTGAAATGGTATTAATTTGGAACCAAATTAATTAATTTGGAGTTTATTGCAGTGAGCTTTCGGCATTGTTTTTGAGCAACTTGGAAATAATCTATAAAATGGGAAAACGTCAGCAAAGTGTATATATGCACAATTAGATTTAATAGGTCTTAGCAATTCTACAAATATGTTATACCAGATGGTAAAAATTGAAGCGTACCTTGGATTTATTGTAGTTAGTGCAATCGACTCTTGGAAGGTATATGATTCATATTTACACAAAGAAATGAAAAAAATCGTTAGTACCAATGCGTAAATTACTAATTAGTTTCTGCTTAGAAGTTACTTAAAAATTCACGAAAATAGCTACAATTCTACTTCATTTTAACAGT
>JAGDQP010028724.1:0-11710 GCA_022664845.1 Lepisma saccharinum
GTCAGAACTGCGTTGTCGGAAGTTTGAAGATATATAGGAGAACGGGGTAATAGTACGCAGCGGGTAAAATAGCACGTAGCCCTGTGTGGGCGAACTGAGATATCGTGGACATTCTTGACCCATAGTGGCATCTAGTGGACATTGGGGCGTACATCGCTTTATGTACACCACATCCTTTGGTTTTGATAGTAGGCTAACTCTTACAAAACAAGTGCTCGGAATAGAATTTGTTTTCGAGTATACGCAACAGAATATAACTCAACACGCAGTCATTATGTGGGAACTTTCTTACTTTATTGTTATGTTTCTTTTAGTAATGATCGGTACAAATTATAACAGAGACGAGAAATACATTTTCGCAATGGCTGCAAACGGAGTAATTGTTCGCAGCATATCATCTTAACCTCTCTCTCCCGGGGGGCCTTCTGTGGGAGAAAAATTAATAAGTAGATTCCTCGGATCTACTTGAGGGATAATCCCCCATATTACCCGGATTTCGCACCGTGATTCAGACTGTAGTTAAATATTTTTAAATTTTCACAATTTTTGTTCATTTAAGTGATTATTCCTGGCGCTCTGAGGTACACTTAGCCTCCTCCTGGGCACTTTGGAGGTAAAGTGCAGTCGAGCGTGGGTCTCACCACTACACCTCAGTTCGTACCGTAGTTCGAGAATATGTGGAGCGCTATCTGCACATGAGCCGTTCACAGCTGTGCGCATTGCACAGGGGATAGCTTTACCTTTTTTTTGTTTCCATAACAATATCATGTTTTCTGTGTGTGCAACATATCTGAAGAGCCAAGTACTTTCTATAACCACAAACATCAATAATATTATTGTTATTAAGAAATGCAATTGCGTATCTCTCCATATTTTCTTAAAATCGGAATAGAAAATAAAAGAAACTATGCTGCGTACAATTACCATATTAAAAAAAATCAATGTGACTGCAGCAAACCATGATGAATATGAATGTATGGTTAATAAGAAGAAGCCGTTTTCTCTTTCTGTGTGTATTTGTGCAAATCGAAACTGTAAACTTCCAATGACGTAAAAAGAAATATCTTGGTGCTTCTCCAGGGTTACGGCCAATAACTGCAAATATTGACATTTCTCTTAAGCATTACGGAATATTCCAAACCCGAACAGTGTGCAACTAACGTATCTATAGCACTCATAAATTACATCGTTTTGGTCAGGTAATATCAGAGCAGAACCTGATTTACTTATCCACTTCAACAGATAGCTGAAACTCAGGTGTTCGTTGTACAGTACCTTGGAAGAACTCCCTAGAGTTAGGAATATAAATAGAGGGAACTTTAGGCTGTTTTGTAGGAGAGGGGAATGAAGCCAAGAGACGGAAGGGACGAGGCATTTTGGCCATATTAACTGGCTCCATATTTAGAGACCCTCTTTTTCGAGTATTGCCTCTCTGAGGTGCACTCATCTTCCTATCGAGAAAAAACAATCCTCACAGTACTCGGTAAAGAGGGACTCTAATGGGGCCACACAAGATGGCTACCGATGAACCGTAATTTGGCTTCATGTGATGTCATGTATGTTCTCTCTATTTTCTACCTAACTCTATGAAGAACTCTTTTACCTCGTACTATGGATCTAAAAGCGGGAGACGGATCTACTTCTATAGCGACCCGAAATAGAAGTCAGCACAAGCCATGTGTACCTGGCAGGTGTAATTGATTACGAAAAACAACTGAACATGACGTTTCGTACAATACCATATTTAAAATATTCCAATCTTCCTCCTCTCTTCCTTAGCTAGATCTTCATCCATTCTTTGCTTCCACACACCCAGGCATAAGCCAACCAATAAGATGCAAGTAAATCCCAATTCACCAGGTAAGATTAATCAAAAAGCAGCGTCAAGTTGACCCAGCTTAATTGTATTGGGCCAGTCAATCCGTCGACCGTATTTACATCCATGACCTCGTACAGACGAAAATGGGTATAAACTCAAGAGAAAAGAGAACATAAGTTTAGAAAGCAAAGATGAGATAAAGATCAGTCTACTTCTAAAGAACAAAAAAGACTAAATACCAATATAGAACGTAAACAATACTAAATTTTTTAAACATATTTTATAAAACATAACGACTACTATGGTCGAAAACTACATTGACATCTTAGCCAATGAAAATTAATAATTTCCCGCCAATGGCATTCTTTGTAGTATCACGTGATTTTAGGGCTCGTTTTCAAACCCGCTTGCAATTTGGGTGAAAAGCCAATTGAAACAAGTGTTACAACACGTAATAAAACTACACCGCGAAACATAATATGTTTCAATTGTCTACTCTCAAACATTGCAAGCAAAGAAAGTAACGCAAGGGAACTTGAAAATGAGCACTTAGACTTGTGCTGCCATCATGTGAGTAGTCCGGAGGATGGGAATTTTTGCATACTTTACACAGTATAACAAGATTCACATATTATTGTCATCTTTGGTTCAAATCAACTGGAATATAAATCCGATTTTACAGAAGTGCATATAGTATATATTACTACTGAGAGAAAAAGCTTGTCGTGTTACCAGATTAAAAATCGAGGTCAGTTTCTCACTACCCATTGAGGCGTTAGCGTGCGTTAATAAGACTTAGTGCGTTTAATTCACAATCACGACAAGTCAACGTTGTAGCGTCACCACGTTGAAAGAAACACCTCAACGAAATCAAGATTGCTGTATTCAAAATGTGAAGTTCAGTTTCGATCTATCTGCGTTTATTGAGTTACTAGCTTATGTTACAGCTACGGCTGTGCGATTTTTCGATATATCGGTCGATCGATTGATATTTTGAAAAATTGAAATATCAATATCTAGAAAAATCCAAAATCGCGAATATCGACATGAAACAATTTTTGGATAAACTTGACAGAACAAGAAAGAAAAACGTTCTTCTTAAGAAAATTAAAACGCTGTCCTGCGTGAGAATAGATCAGAGGATGACTGGTACACAAATCCGAATCTGACCACCAGACCACGGAATCATATGATTTAGCTGGATTTCCAAGTGTTATTTATACGAATTTAACCAGAAACACAAGAGACGTCTGTGGTAGAAGGGTTGGAGTAGAGACGATTAGCTTACGGCGAAACAGTACTGGCACGTGTTGGGACTTCAACGCACAGAGACCACAGCAGAAGGACAAGGAAACAAAATTCAAATCAATTTTAGGTTTGAGAAACTTCCTTGCATAAGTGTTTATTCTCCAATAAACTTGAATTAGGTTAGTTAGAACAACCAAGTCACTGATGTTACAACAAGTTTGTTTGATGCTTTTTTTTTAAGTTCAAAGCAATATCAAGTTTGACAAGCTGTGACTAACAACCTTGTTGCAAGCTAGTATGCTATCTGAGTTTTATATGAACAATTTTACATTTCAAATGATTTTTCAATATGAAATGTTCAATATTTCAACTTCCGATATATTGTTCTCTTTTCGATTTGTCAGTGATATCAAAATTCAGAAATCACATAGTTCAAGGCAGAGAGAAGCAGACGGATAGAGTAAAACGAGTAGAAAATTGTTTGTGGTCCCCTAAAGATTAAATAAAAGGGAAGAAAATAGAAAAGAAAGGAAAAGATAATTCCAAAAGAATCCTAAATAATTGCAATGTTTGTCCGTCTGTCTGTTTATTGGAGTCTTTTGTCTTATCTTCTTCGTAATCTTGCTTCTATTTTTTTTTGTATTAATTGAATGGAGAGGTTCAGATAATTGAGGCGAACGTTCCTTCTTGCGACCACCTTCTTCAGTCTAATTAGCAGGGAATTGGTCTATTAAGATCTCATTCCACCGATGAAAGACTAAAGAGACGAACGCAATGAAGTTCGAAGTAGCAGGAAATAGGAAACGATGTGAAGGCATCTTTTATCCATTTCCCCCTTTTTCTCCACAACGACTGAAAAAAAAAATCAAGCTCAACTTCCGAGTATATCCCATGTGGCAACACTGCTGCGATCGCGCAGAGAGGAACAGAGAGACAGAAACAGATCTTTGGGGAAGGGGGGGGGGGGGGGGGGGGGGGCTCCGTCAGCCTCTAGGAACAAGCTCCAGTCAGTGGCAGTTGGAGTACAGCTTTCATCCGATTGCTGTCGGCTCACACCAATCCCCTTTGCGACGCGTTGTGTCACGAGATCTGAAACACGCGGTTTTCGAAAACACACTTTTTTAACATTTGTTTTTCCTATTTTTTTTTACGGCTTTGTCCGTAATCCCAGCAGTGAATAAGGTGAAATTCGTCCAAATTTTTAAACCAACAAACAAATGTGATTGCTTATTTTCCCAGGTTTACGGATATATTACGTGTAAAAAGAAAAAAAAAAGAAAAAGAACATTCAATTTGGAATACTAATATGCATATCCTATTTCCAATTTACCAAATAAATACCTTTTTATTAAAGTGGTCCATTTCATAACAGTGTTATCATTTTAAATCTTTTACCAGATTCAATCATTTCAGAAAATTTACTGCGAAAAAAAAATATTGTGAAATGTTTGTTTAAAGTGGTGTGTGTTTCTTTTTGTGAAATTTAATGATCTATATTGGAACTTAGTGTGCACTGTAAATATTTATACACCAAATATTTCGTCCATATTTGTTGCAATACAGTGATCCTGCTTATGTCAATACAGTGTATATTAATACAGAAATCTTACCGATAATATTTACAAGAGCATTTTACAAGAAACGTCCCTAGGTGTTCTTTGATATTAACTGCATTATTTGTGTTGTGTGATAAGTGTTCTGAAAAAAAAAGTGCCTTTATCCGTTGTATCACATGCACCTATTTCAGAGGGAAATCGCCCTATTTTAAAAGTGTGTAAACATCAATAAAATATTTGAACTCATGTGCGCGTGTGTGTTTATAAATTTGTATACTAGTGCATATATCCTATAATCTCTTTTTTTCTGAAGCTGTTTTCAATTTTCCACTACTTTTCATTCCTAATATTTCGGATAACATGTCGTTGAAAATGATGATCACGTTTTGTGTATTGTTGACAATCGTATATGTGACATCAGGATACAATAATGTTACAATTGACACCAATGATACTGTGTATGTATACCCAGGAGATCGTTGGCATATGTCCAAAAAGATTGATTTCCAAAATGCGGATAGTGCGTTTGGTGCCATGGTGTTTTTTCATTTAAGTCACGCAAACAGCCCAAAGTTCATATCCCATATACAAACATCGGATTTTGTGCTTCACCGAGCTACACTGACATTAGTGAGTCGCCATATAAGAAGTATAAGCAATCGAACGCCTAAATGGGATCCGATTAATATGACTGTGAGTATTATGGACCCTATATGGGACAAAGTAGTTACCGGTAATTGTTCATTATGTGGTGATAGTGATTTTAATGAGGTTACCAATACCATTCCAATGAATACAGTGTGTTTATACGCGAAAAATAGCCAGAGTGTTATAGCTACCAATATAACTTCAATGTTAGTGAATATCCATGAACCTAACATTGATATTACATTACAATTTCAACAATTCTTGGCTACAACGATGTTTTGGGATCGCGTTAATACAAGTGTTGTGTTTCTCTTAATGCCTGATGAGGGTAATGATACAAATGTGTTGGCATACAATGAGCTTAATTCATTTCGGTCAGTGCTAGAGGATAGATATGTACAAATGAATATCAACTATTCTATGGACGGTAAGTACAACTAGTTTATTTATTTCTTTACCGCAATATCCTCTTTCTGTACTTGTTTTGTTCTAACTTTTAGGACATAAAGAATAAAGAAACATACATGAAAAGGGTGGATCATATTTGCTAAATATTAGTGCAGATGTTAAACCTTCGTAAGTGCCAAATTGACCAAAACATAAAAATATATAGGGATACACTTGGGATACTCACCTAGACAATAGTACATTATTTCGAATCTGATCTCGAAGGATCTAGAGGTGTTAAGTCCATTTAAAAATGACTTAAACTAACTAATATAAGTTAAGCTAACTTAATCCAACCTAACCGAACCTAGCCTTCAATGTTTGGAATATCCCGCGGGGCATATCTAAAGTGGAGCCGCATGTAGTAAACGATTACGTACCTCCTCTAACGTTATATCCGTGATTGAACTAAACTCTTGTGCTTCAAAAGTCTTCTCGTTAACCACGTTTTTTAGTTTTATGACAATTTTGTCTTCTCAAAATCAACAACTGGACACCTGAACAGTACTCGAAGTGACTTAGTAAAGCTAAGGGAACGCTTGGAGAAGTGAGTTAGAAAACATAAGGGAGCGCTTGCACCTAGTGGTGGCGATTGATTATTGGAAATGAAGACAACTCGTTTCCAATCATAAAATAGGTAGGGGAACGCTAAAACCAAAAGGAAACGGTGTGCCCCCACGTGACTCCTACTTCGAGCACTGAACCTGAGGATTATAATGTATAACTCCGACTGTATTCCCATGAAGAAATTTGGGCAGTATAACAACTGATGATTACAGGTGATTGACGAAGAAGATTGGACGATGCGAGAAATTTCTATTTAAGAACCCATCGTAGAGAAATCAGATGATTTCAACAGATAACTAAAGAAACGAAATGTAAGTTATGTTGCGCACAGCAATGTAAGTATCAACATACAATGAGAAACTCTTTTATGTCGAATGAATTGCCAGAAACGTTATAATTCATACGGACAATTTTCCTTTATATTCTTGGAATAGATTTACCAGACGTTTGGTACAGTAATAATATTGTGTTTCCATGTCAATTCTGCTCCTATTGTCCGGAAATTTTCTCATACGTCCCAGCAATTCCATGAATCTTCTCTATTAATGCTCATTTTCACGAGAAGAACGAAAGTTGAAAGAGAATCACGGTCTCATTTTCTAAAACTGGAATCTTCAGCGTATTGTCACGTAGTTGCTTTCTCTGTGAGCGATCTGATGGAGGCTGTTAATTTCGATTGCTGACTCAGCATTGTAATGCCAAATGCGGAGCTATTTGCTTTAAGAAGTAGCGGACTCCGCTGTCAAAAGCCAAATAGAGCGGATAGGTAGTCGTTCCGTTGACGTGTCTGAATGAAAACCACCTATATGGGCTTTTGAGCCAAGAAGTTAAGTTTTCCAGAATTATTTACTATCCTGCATTTTATAGTTTCTAGAACTATCATTTTTTATATTTTTCAGTTTTCCAGAATTATCCATTGTTTTCGATTATTCAGTTTTCCAGAATTATCTGTTGTCTTTGATTTTGCAGTTTCCCAGAATTATTCATCTTTGGATTTTGCAGTTTTCCAGAACTATCCGTTGTCGTGGTTTTTGCATTTTCCCAGAATTATCCATTGTTATGGATTTTTAGTTTTCCAGAATTATCCATTGTTTTCGATTTTGCAGTTTTTTAGCATTATCCATTATTCTGGATTTTACAGTTTTCCAGAATAATCTAATATTTTGTGTTTTACAGTTTTCCAGAATTTTCTGTTGTCCTTGATTTTGCAGTTTCCCAGAATTATCCATCGTTTGGATTTTGCAGTTTTCCAGAATTATCCGTTGTCGTGGTTTTTGCATTTTCCCAGAATTATCTATTATCCTGGATTTTGGCAGTTTAGCGGTAACGTGCGTGATTAAAGCCGTGTATATCGCATACAGCTGTGTGTAGTTGTACATACCGTGTGACATCGATAGCGTCCGTGCTGAAAGCCATGTGCAGCGTATATGACCAAGTACGTTATCGCATCACTTGACACGTACAACTCACACGGCTGTACACACTATATATGACTTTAATCAAGCCCGCTATCGCTACACGCGGCACATACACCTGGAAACAGCTTCGTCGTCATGCTTTAATCACGTCAGGTTTCTGGCTTATTTTTTCATCTTCTCTAGAACATATAGTTTTGTGTTCCTTTTCCCAAATAAACAAATAATACTTGTAGATAAGAGAACACATAATATTCTAAATTGAATGTCCGTCAAAGAAAAAAGAAAAGCTAAAAGAAATAAAGGTAATATTGTAATGCGAAGTAGCATGGATTACCGAATTTTCTTGAATGGTTGTGACCAATAGTTTTGACGAACTCTGTTGTGTTTCTGTTGGACGGAAGTTGAGAAATGCAATATGGCGACATCACCTTTAATTACGCTTGGCACACACACACACACACACACACACACACACAAACGTTATTACTGCAGATGACTGACTGGTCTTTCTTTTATCTGAGAAAAAAAAAAGACACCTCTCAACCTGTTTTTATCCTGAAATGTATACCGCTTAGCAACACTAATGGGTTTTGCCACAATGTATACGGTTTAGGAGTTTCGTTACTCGTTTAATCCTGTCAGGTAATTTAAGGAAGATCGGTTATAAATAACATTATAGTGAGAAAAATTACTGATCTTTTTTTTTTAATTGAGAAAATAGTGCGCAACATAGTTTTAATAGATTTGAAATTGGTTTATTATAAGTTTATTTAATTTACTATTAAAAACCTAATTGATTAAGTTAAAGGCTGTGTTAACTGTGTCTTACAAGGTACATCCGCGAAATGCCTGACAAATATTGGTTTAATATTGAACAAAATGCAAAGTTGTACTTGTCTCAGCCTGTATTGTAGTCATTTTAGCGGCTCATAGCGGTAATTTGCATATTTATGAGTCTTTATAAAGCAAAGCTTCTAGAGTAATGAATGTTACGCTCCGACACATTCAAACATAAAATATCATCACTAATGAATAAATGATATGAATTATGGCAGCAGTGTATCAAAGAATTTATTCAGGTTTTATTTTTCTTTCCAATTAGAAATTGCTTTGGCTTTTAATTTTCTTGCAATACCAAAAAGGAGGCATAATGGGTGTTACTCGCTCAAGGTTTATTTGCTAAGTGCCTGACGGAGATTAGTAAAATATTGAATAAGACAGACTGTCCTGCTGCACACTGTGTTTATTATATTACGTTGGGCTGCCCATAGCGGTACTTATACATGTTTAGGAGTCTTGAACCAATCCTGTAAGCATGACAGTAGGATGAATTGGTGGAATGAAGAAAGGGGGAGGAAAGAGGAGAAGCCCGAGAAAACCCACATACAAGATGTTTGTCCATCACAAAGCCCACATGGCACGAGCAGAATTTGAACCGACGAACCCAAGCGTCAGAAGTAAGCGCTCTAACCACTGAGCCACCTCAGCTCGTAATCAATCTATAGTGATTTACTTTTGCTTTCTGATTATAGACTCACTGCTTGACGTTATTTTGACTTGTCCATGAGTCTTAGGACCTAATATACCAGACGTTAATGAGAAGCAGGTCTATTGTTCTGATATTGAATACGAAAAAAAGAGGTACACTCGACTTCTTGAAAACGGACAGTGATGAACTTGTTAAGGGCGAAATATACATAATCTTCGTAACACTAATGTGTTGTAATCGCAAAATCATAACATGTTATACGATTCACTTTATATTCATGTTAAATATATCTCGGTGTTATTATATTGTACACCCTGTCGAACTTAACAATGTACCAAACGTTTATTTTCTTTGAATCTGTGCATACATAGTTTGTATTATATTATTTTTATTAATTAATAAAAGCAACTTCTAACGTTTTGTGTTAGAAATATTGCACAATAAAATGTTGGAATTTTTGCTGTCTATTGGTTAAAAAGTAACTAATGAGACAAGCGGAGAACGTGTTTGATTAAGACTTTTCAGCACCGGTGGATGTCTTCTAAAATGTACAGATACAACATTTGTCTATTTATTGTCCAAAATCCGTATTTGAGGTCAATCTAGTAAGGAGATTTTGGTCGAATCGTTATAATATGGCAACAATTCACAAATAGTTAAGGAAGCAGTTTTTGGATCGGAGACAGAGCTCGGTTAACCTGATTTAGTTTTTTTTTCTGGTACCATTGATATCATAGCTGTGTCCTTGATGGTTAAGTTCTCAAGTGCTAACGTTTGCTGTCTTGAACTCAAGACGTTACGGGTTAGATATCTGATGAGAACACAGGTGGTTCAGTTCTTACTTTAAACTGAATATCCCGTCCTTTGGGCGTCATCTTCAGTCGATGAAGGCAGTAGGGAAATGTTCCGGATTCTTCGGGTTATAGACCTACTTCTGGGTAGAGTACCTATCACCATCATTATACCATTGCCACCATTAGTGCCCTTAAAGGCAAGCTAAGCCCTCTCCACCTATCCCATCCTGCGCTTTCCTTTTCATCTCAACATACGATTTCTTCCTTAATGCTGTCAAGGAGAAAATCTTCATCTTCCTCCTTTCCCTCAATCATACCTTCAATCGCTCAATCCCTCAGTGTAAGATCTCTGTACAGTCAATAATACCATAACTAGCAAATAAAGGGTTGCTTCATAAATTGCAGATACAATTCTTCTGTATGTTTACCCCCTGTCTTACATTTCTTTATATTTTTAAAAGTTGGATGAAAGAAAGAAATTACAATTTTCAGAAATAAGCAAAAGAGTAGTTATGAAACTTTTTTATTTAAAATTAAAAAAAAAAGAACTAACAACTTAATCGATAAATTTGAGAGCCCAAACCACGCCATCATACTTTGCAGTATTGTAACCTGAAACTTTGGAAGTTCTTGAAGGCACCTACAGAACCATATCTCAAGAGTCCCTTATAACTATGATTCTCCTTAGTTTCCAAAATTTTTACATTTGTATTTAGTTTTTCCACAATTTTTCGAAACAAAACAATGAAAGTATACTTCTTTCAAAATTTCTAAAGCAAACAATTTGCTACACTTTTGTTTAAGAGTTTGGCTGACAGTGAAGACATATTCTGATTGAGAATGGTTTATAGATTATGGTTCTGACAAGCAGGACTGTTCAATATTAGCATGAGAGCCTTCGAGAGTCTTTCCTTTGTAGTTAGTAATATTGGATGGGTGCACGTTATTAGCGAATAGATTACCTGATTTGCAAGTTAATCATCATTTGCAAAAAAAAAAAAAAAAGTAAGTTTAAATATGAAAGTTAAAATATTGACTAAAAAGTAAAAAATAATAAACTTATCGATCGATTTACCTTATCTAAGAGCACCGACGCTTAGATAAGGTAAATGCACCAGTAATGGACAGTGTACCCGTAATGGACACTTGAAGAGAGAAGTTGTAACATACGATTGTGCTAAGGGAAAATTTTCGTTCCTAAGGGAATCGTTTCACTTACATGGGAACATTTAACACAGTATGTACTGATGCTACTAAATATTATTCGCTCGTCATTGGTTTCATCTGATATTTCTGACATGATGTTGAAGTTAGGTCCATGGTTGCACCTACTTTTCCATGCATTCTGTTAAGCAAGGGATTAAGGTAAGAGCCTTCGTTTAATATTCATGAAATTACAATTACGATTACTCTTGTTGTTCTGCACTATTATCCATTACGAAATGTCATCGTTTCGAGTATTTAAATGACCAAACCAATTGTACCTCAGATCTGTCATGCAAAGTAGATGGTGTCCATTACCAGCAAGGCAAAGTCAGTTTTTGTCCAGTTATGGACACGCACTATTCATTACGTAGTTGAAATCAAAATCCTTGATTGATTGAGTTCTTATTAACGTCCTAAGCAAGCTGATGAGCTTGTAAGGACGAGACGTACAGTTTTGGTAAAGTGGGCTCTGAACCATTCCGTTCAATAGCTCGCAGCGGAAATTGAACTCATGAGCA
>JAGDQP010028725.1:0-23923 GCA_022664845.1 Lepisma saccharinum
TATATATATATATATATATATATATATATATATATATATAGGGTGTTTTGGGAATTCTAGTCTGAAAAGTTTTAAGTTTGTCAGACTACACGACATCTCTATCGCACACTTATTTAAGTTCAGCAGTAACGCACTAAGCTCCAAATCTGAAAGGTCTTGGTTTCGAAAGCGGATATATAGGCTATCCTAACTGAGATAATACTTGGATATGAGGCTGCGGTGGCTCAGTGGTAGAGCGCTCACGTCTGGTGCTTGAGGTCCTCTTTTCGATACCAGCTCATGCCATGTGGACTTTGCGGTGGACAAACACCGTGTGCTTAGATTTCCTCGGGATTACCCATTTCCTCCCACTTTTTCCATCATAATCCATGAATCATGAGCCAAAGTTGCCTAAAGTTGTTAAATAAAATTTAAAAAAGGAATCTCGTCTCATGTATGAAAATTTGAATTTATTTATGGCCTTTAAGCATCTCAGGCTCAGATAAGGATTGGATGTGGCTGGAAGGCAGTTGACCAGGGCCTAGTTTGTAGGTACCATCTCTGCATTTACCAAGTATGACTGAGGAAAAATCTAGAAAAACCTCAGTCACTATCGGCGGCTACTGGGATCGTTCCCAGAACCTTTCGATTGCTACCAACCTTCTACCAACTGAGCTACGGCCACTCGATCTGATGTATGAAGAGAAGGTTGGGATGGTGCCATCAGCTAAGAGCAGTCTATCCCTTTTTGCTTTCTGGGACAGATTAAAAGATGAGCGCACAAAGAGACAGGAAAAATTTCCTAAGCTGCTACAAAGGACTTCCTCTTCCCCAACGGAGGGAAATATAAATAAAATAGGACATTGCTATTTTTGTAATAAGAAACCAGTACAATATAGGCCAGACTCCGTTTGCTCGAAATTTAACACAGAACTAAATGTTGGAACGTTGTTTTCACTGAGGTGTTGACGACGATGATCTTTTTCACGTTAAATGTCGTGAAACTGTGACAGTCTGTCTTCTGTTAACGGTGTATACTTTCCTATTAAACAGGTTGTCCCTAAAATAATGGCGCAAACTTCAAAATGTTATTATTTACATGGAAACAGTTTATTTGAAGAAATTTCGAGGCATGCCTAGTCTCGGAGTCACAGGCGTTGACATTTACAGTGACATCATCACAAATGACGTCATATCTCGACAAATAATGACGTACCGGCTTAGGAAAGCACAGTCATAACAGTATGCAATTCACGTATCTAAGCTATGTTTGTGACTGGCTAATGTAACTTAAAGGAGATTTCTTGCCCTATTAAAACCATCTAATTCCTTGACAGCAAAATTCTTAAATTATGAAACTTGTCTGTCCGGCACTGCCTCAATGTTAAGCATTGCTTAACTGGGTTTAGGGTACTAGTTTCATGGTGATTTGCTAAGCCGACACTGCTTACGTCATTATGTATCGAAATATGACGTCATATCACGCTTAATTACTGCTTGATTCAAGCTCATGTTCAACCTTGAAACAAACTTGATGTCAAGCCTGAATCACACTTAATTACTGCTTGACGTCAAGTTTGAATCACGCTTAATTACTGCTTTAATCAAGGTTGATTCAAGCTCATGTTGATCCTTGAAACAAGCTTGACGTCAAGCCTGAACAACGATTAATTACTGCTTAACGTCAAGTTTGAATCACGCTTAATTTACTGCTTGATTCAAGCTTGATTCATGCTAATATCCAACCTTGAAACAAGCTTGACGTCAAGTTTGAATCAAGGCTTGATTCCATCTTTAGGATTGACACGTCAAGCTTGATTCAAACTTGTAGGATTGACGTTTCAAGGCTCATTTAAGCTTGATTCAAAGGTATTTTCCTATGTGCGACATCATTTGTGACAATGCTGCCATAACTTTCAGCGCGTGTAGCTTCAAAACTACGAAAACCTCGAAATTTATTTAAAGGAACTTTTTTCTTGTTTTGCTGTAAACATTCTCCCGAACTTGCGCCATTACTTCAGGGACACACACTAGATAGATAGATAAATAGATGTGTGTGTAATAACAGAAAGAGGAGGACAGGAATGGATTTAACAACAACGACCTTCACAGAAAAAAAAAATCTTACGTATTTATAACCTCAGTTTTTTTTTCCTTCCAATGTCTTTGTTTTCACTACTTTTTCAATCAGTATTGAAGACGTGTTCTTTCGTAATGAA
Organism: Lepisma saccharinum; assembly: GCA_022664845.1. Lineage (NCBI taxonomy): Eukaryota > Metazoa > Arthropoda > Insecta > Zygentoma > Lepismatidae > Lepisma > Lepisma saccharinum. The sequence goes on from JAGDQP010028725.1 coordinate 2,199, forward strand.
GATGCTATTTCGCAGTGTGGTTAAAGAATTGACCTCATGACAGGAATTTTCATTTATATTTTCTCAATCTACGTTGTGTAATATAAGAAGTAATATGCATTCTATGTAAATATTCACATCTACTTGTATAAATATTTCCTAACAGATTAATAATATACTAGATGATATGCCTGCCCGTTGGTGCGGGTACAAACGGAGTCATGTAATGATTAATGCAGAATGGTTCAACTGCGTCTTGTGAAATTGAGATAGTTAATGCAGTTGGTAGTTATCACATGAATTATGGTCACTCAATGTATATATATATAGGGAGTAAAAATAATCTTGGGTATTTTCGTAGTCAAATAAAAAATCCACACAAAATTTGGCGTAACTCGGTCTAGCGGTGTGGATTTGATGACCTATTACACTTTTAGTTGTTATCCAATGAATTCTGGCCATTCAATTTACGTGTATTGAACACCTGTGAATTTAACACTCTTTCTTTATCCATAAGGTGTTGTCCCACTTTTCCTCCTTAGTACAGCTTCTATCCACCGGGGAAAGGATTTACACAAACCCTGAACAGTATCCAGTGGAATATTGTACAACTGTTCCAGCAGAAAACCCACCAATTTTGTAAGGATTCTGGAGGAAGGAATCTTGCGCACACTCGTTTCTGCAAAACTGCCCACAGTGGTACGAAATTGTTGTGTACGTCACGACCAGATTATACGTTCCCCATGAGTAATTTGCTCCCTCCGCCCTTGGTCTACCGGTGGGCATTTCCAGACAGCCACCGTCGGTCCATCGGCGGACATTGCTGGACAGCCGCTGTGTCGGATACCCACTAGAGAACAGCGCCTATCCGCCTAGGAGACTAGCGGAGCGTTAGAATAGCGAGTATTAGCATTAGGCGGCTAATACCGTCTTGACGGCAGAGATGCGGCATTAGTGTAATTCCAACGGTGGTCTGTCGGATCCAGGCAACGAACCGCGGCAGGTTGACACTGGTCCGCCGTTATCTTGCTCATGGGATCATGACGAAACATATATATTCTTCAAAGGAAACTTTTTGCTCTTCTTTTGATGTAGATAATCACTTCTCGAAGTTTGGACCATGATTTCAGAGGCAACCTGTATAGGATCAGCAAACAGGAACAGAACCAGTAAACATTGTCGCTAAGGCTTCGAACCGGGGTCCAATCCGTACGTTTTTGCCGTGAAACTAGCGAACGAACATAGATGGACATTCAAATAGTTAGGTATAGTTGCGGAAATACCTTAGCGACCTCGCCCCATTCCACGACCAGAACAGCACGGATCCTTCTCTCCCTCTTTTACCACAACCACTCCACAACTTTTCCACGCGCCCTGCCATGCATGCTTTTTCTTCCATCATTGCCAAATTTCTTTCTAAAAAAAAAAAAAAAAAAAAACAAGTGCAAGAAGAAGAAAGCACTATTATTTTTCACCAAAAAAGAAATTGTATTGCAGAAATGTACAGTAAGACCTATAAGGTTATGTTATCTTATTTTCAACTTGGGTTCATAGGAATTTACGTTGTACTTTGTAACTGCCTTCCGACTCCAAATCCATTTTTTATTGCAACCTACTTGCAATCCCCCAGCCCGTTTCTCTCTGGGGGATATATATATATTCCGTGATATATATATATATATATATATATATATATATATATATATCAAACAAATATATAATGATAACAAATTCACCGAGCCTCCTGGTCTAGTGGTTAGCGTTACTGACTACGAATTGAAGGGTCCCAGGTTCGATTCCCGACGCTGCCAAGGATTATTTTCCAAGGCATGTGGGTCAGGAACGGTGCCCACTGCCCACCCAGCATCGTGATGCAATTGGGGAGTTGCTATGAATAAAAGATAGTTGCGATCACAGAGAGCTCTCCTCTCCCAACTCGTCTGGTCAGCGTGGGAGCAGTAGACCATCTCCTCCCTCCGGGGAGAGGTCTTATCCAGTAGTGGATCGTATATGGTTGTGATTTAATATTATTATTTATATATCAACAAATATATAATGATCGCAAATTCACCGAGATGTTTACTCCTTTTTATTACATCGGGCGAATGCCAGGATTATGCCTTGAATCGAGGTGACATTTTATCCCCATCTCATTTGAATTTGAATTTTATTTATGGTCTTTAATCATCTAAAGCTCAGACCGGGGCAGGGGAGGGGCAAGTACGCGGGATAGTGTCGGCGAGGGCCTATGTTGAGGGTGCCTTCCCGGCATTTGCCTGGTGTGACAGGAAAAACCCTGGGAAACCTCAGTCAGGGTGGTCAGCCGCTGGGATCGAACCCACGACTTCCCGAATGCTACGCCAACGCTCTACCACTTACCTACGGTATCCCCATTTCATGTAACAGAGATGAAGTGAATGACTTTACGGCCTGTAACGTCAAGAGTGTTGTAAAGGCAAGAAATGCCTTTAAAATTGCCAGTATTTAAAATGACAGTATTTAATAAAGTTCCCTTTTGTGTGGACAAAAAAAGAAAAAAAGACGCATAACACAAGAATGACAAGTTCTCATTTACTTTCAATACCTACAAGGAAAGAGTTAAGAAACATTTCTCTTTGGAGACAAACAACTGTATTCAGAAACTTTTATGGAGTAACTAGCGCTGTACTAAAGAGTGACTACCAATATTAAAATATTGTTAATCACTCGTTAGTACAGCGCTAGTTACTCCATAAGAGTTTCTGAATACGGCTGCATTTTTTTTTTCTCGTAGCTAGTAGACTAGACTATTTACTAGTATATATGTCTGCTTCAGGAGAACCATCTTATGTATATTCAAAATATACATAAAAAAGTCGAGAATTGAATGCTCAATTTCAAGAAGAAAAATTTCGTTATCAGTCGTAAACTTCTGGGAAAATATTGTGGATAAATTCTCCGCCTTACATTAGTAATGCAATCCTATCCATGGAGAACTGATAATTAAAAACAAATAATCTCTTTATTTGATAAATTGATTAAAAACTAAAAATACATTCACAACGTAATATTATATAAGTTCTAATGAAACTGGATTGACTTACCTTTCTTTATTCCATGTCCGTGTCAGAAGTCTCGCTTTCACTTTCTGAAGACGAATTGCCAATTTCAATAACCAATTGTGCACTATCCCTATCATCGAAAACGTCCTGCAAGCCCCTATAACTATCTTTGGTCTTTCTAACTTGTTTAATGTAATTTTGCCACTTCTCAGGAGTCACAGTATCAAACGTCGCCCGCAGTATTTCAATTATTTCATTAATGGGTCGTCCTTTAAGATTTAGAGAGGCCACTTTTCGTTTTACTTGTGACCACACCATTTCTATCGGATTTAGAATACAATGATAGGGGGGCAATCGGAGCAATATGTGTCCATAAGAAGTAGCCATTTCATCAATTGCATATTTTTTCTCGCGAGGTCCATGTTGGTCAACGATTTCCAAAAGAACGGGTTTAATTGGAATGGGAGACGGCACGTGAATGTTATGATTCTCCATGTATTGCACGATAGCTGGCTTGTTCCACGAAGAATTCGGTTTTGGGTCTATCACGCGACTATGGTACGGAGCGTTATCACACACTATCACACTAGGTCCTTCCAGGCGTCGTAAAACACAATTTTCGAACCAATTTTCAAAAATCTCGGAATTCATTGTCCCGTGGTAGTCTGCAGGTGCATCAGCCATCTTTTTATGAATTATATGCGCGGCGTCTTTTATAAAACCGGATCTTCCCCCACAGTGAACAATAACGATTTGCTCACCTTTCTTGTCGGAAGTGGCAACGGCACAATTTTCGGAATCATCCGTCCAATTCTTCATCTTACAGGTGTTCGTGTCGTACCAGGTTTCGTCTAAATAAAAATCCTGATAACCTTGGAGTCTAAACTGTTTAATTTTCTCCAAATAGCGATACCGCCACGCAATGACGTCTCGAGGCTCGGATCTAGTATTTCTTCTTTCTATCATTTTGTATGAAAATCCCATGGTGTGAAGCAGTTTTTGTAACGTCCTACTACAGTAGGGAAATTCATACTCGGTCCCCTTAGTTTTCCTTTTCATTTCATTGGCCAGTTTCTCACCCGTGGGTGCTTCCCCCCTCTTAAAAAATTCATACACCGTTCGACGCAATAAGTCTCGCGAAAAATCGTCCACTTTGTCAAAAGCAAATTTAGTTTTTGCGACGTGTTTCTTTGTTGGCGCACTATAGCTGTCTATATCAGAAATTTTCGATATTTTCTTCACTGTGGTCAAACTGATGCAAGTTGCTTCTGACACCAACTTATTAATATTTTTGTGTGGCAAAGATCCATTGTTTTGTACTGTACAACACCTCGAAAAAACTGTTTAACACTATGCACAATTTTAACAGTTTGTTTTCTTGTTTTCGACCCTGTCCCAATTCCGACACTTTTCTTTTTCTTTGGCGTCTCCTGCCCGGAAGTACTTGGCATTGGACTTGGTGGCTTCTCCCTGGAAGTACTTGGTATTGGAATTTCATTACCAGGATTTTCACCTTGTAACCACGGTCTGAAAATTGACATTTTAACACGTCGTATAACAAGCACTTTTAACACACACAAAAGCACACACACGCTCAGCAAGATAACAGTACAGATGATGTAACTTAATCAACACTGGCACCAGCTAGATTTGCTTAACCAAACAGTACAAGAAGTCTTCAACTTCTAAAATTTCATTTTAAAGGGCGGAATACAAGAGGAATTTGGCAACATAGGCACCAGCGAGGGTGGGAAAGTGACGATACAACAACCCTGTCAACATGTGTTAGTCGTAAAATCCAGGGTTCAGAGGACGTCTGTTATAGTGGAATTCCAAGAAAAAAAAGTCGCTAAGGCTGTTCGCAAAGAGTACTCCGCCGTTTAGAGGTCAGCACTGTCTCCTAAACTTTAGGTGATGCTACATAATGGGCGCAGTGCTTCCCTCTGCACGTCGAAGTACCTAACTATTTGAACACGTGTTTAATAAATCTTCAGAACGCATTGCATACGTCGCGGCTCTGAACTGTGAATCACTTGAAGAGAACTATTAGAGGAACTGGAAAATAAACTTGCAAGGATTAAGTGGGACATGATAGGATTGTCAGAAGTGTGGAAGAAGAATGAAGAACAGTTAGAACTAGTCAAGACACACACTCTACTTCAAACGAATAGAGAAATAAATAGAAACCCGAAGACATAGATCACAGAAATTAAAGAATTTCAGATGAATAATAATCAAGATAACGTGAGATAGGTACATTACAAAAAATATACAAGTGTCCAATACTGACACATTCGGAGCAAGTCTAAGATCTATACGAGAAGGCACAGAAGATATCGGATAATGCATACTAGTAAATCAAATTATAAAATAGTAATGGGTGACTTCTGTTGAAAAGTAGGAACGAAGACAGTGACACGAAAGTAGTACGCAATTTGAATTTAGCAAAAGAAACGAGAGACTAGATGAATTTTCAACAGCAAACAGACTTTTCATTTTGAGAATATCTTCGTTCATGGGACAAACTGGCGTAAAGGCATTTTCACAACCTTTACATTTTATTTTATATCTTCCAAAGTAAATCTTCTATGTCAATAAAACTTGACCTTAAGTTAGCTCTAGGGCTCAGCTACTTTAAATTAAAGTTTTATTAACATAGACAGTTTACTTTGAAAGATATAAAGTTAAATGTAAAGGCTGAGAAAATGCATTTACGCCAGTTTGTCTCTTGAACGATGATATTTTTTTTTCTTTCAAAAGGACACCTCAGGTAAAGTGGACTTGGAGAGGCTTAAATGAAACTAAAAGGGAAATAGATTCTTAGTGTTACCCAGAAGACGAGACGAAACAGAGAAATGGCTATAGAAAACGAGACGAGACAGAGCTCTCGTAATGCAAAGTATACATCTTTTCGAGAGGACACACTCTCTGGACAAGACATTTTCGAGACGAGACAACCTAAATCTCGTCTCGAGGGCAACACTATGATGGTCTATTGAATAATAGAGAAATTGTTGAGTAAGTGAATTGCTATTAACGTCCTAAATGAGCTGGTGACCTTGTAAAGAGTGATCTAAAGTGGGTTCCGAACCACTCTTTCAACGGACCCAGCCGGAAATGAACCAATACATTTTTATTTTAGTGAGGTACTATGGTTGCAGATCAAGAAGAAAAGGAGAAGAAGACCAATTATAATCTACTCACATAAGAAACGAATCTTAAAGTTAATGTAAAGCAACGATCTCTAACAAAAGATGGCAGCACTACCTCCATATATGTCTAATGTCTTTTTATCATTGCACGAAATTTCAATGCTGCTCCTACAAATCCAAGCCTAGAGAGTTCTAACTTTCAGGGAAGAAAGTTCATAACCAATTCAAGACTTCGATCAGTGCCGATTTTTTATTTTCATTTTTGTTCATTGTTGAAAGAGCTTCATTGTTATAGGTTTTGATATTCACAACAGCAACCAAGTGATTTCAACAATGAAGAGAAACGAAAATAGAAAAAGCGCCATCGATCGAACTCTTGAATTGGCTATGAATTTTCCTCCCTGAAAGTTAGAACTCTCTAGGCTTGGATTTGTAGGAGCAGGATTGAAATTTCGTGCAATGATAAAAATACATAATACTTATACGGAGGTAGTAGTGCTGCCATCTTTTGTTGGAGATTGTTGCTTTACATTAACCTTAAATCTTAATTAACTAAAATCATTATTAAGGTCCCCCTACGTTAATTCTTCATACTAGTGAACCGTGAATTTGATAATACCACTAGCAACAAGGCTTTAATTTTCCACATTGTTCGTTATGTACAAAAATGAGAAACCGGATGATAGTTTCAACTTTACAATAAGTGGCTTTGCTATTAATGAAACACATTCAGGTCTTGTTAAATGCCATCCTTTCATCAGTTACCTTTATAGAGATCAATTATCTCTCCTCAACTTACGGGATAGTGATAAACTCGTCGATAATTTTATGAGAGTTTTATAAATGGTGTGTCTTGGTTGGTATTTTACCAGGAAATAATTCTTCAGAGCAATAGAGTGTGAAGCGAACAGGGTTGAGTTTAATTTTGGAAACTTTTTTTTTCTTGTTTTTTTATTTAGAGAAAGTTATCGCGACGAAAGCTCTTTTCAAAATACGGTAAAGGACACCCCAAGGATGCTGGAGGAAAGGGTGAGGGGGGGGGGAAGACACCATCTCTTGCATGCTCTGTTGGATTTGATAATAGCGTGTACATAGTTTTCTCTGCCTCTGGTCTCACTCGACAGATCCCCCCCCCCATACTGAAAATTTCCCCACGAGGACGACACGATTTTCACCAACCAACAGTCCCCACTCCTCAATCCCTGGCTGTTCCCTCAAAACCACACCAACGGGACGTGAGGAGACCAGGGGAGATGGGCTTCTTCTGGGAGACACTTAAATATGGGATCCTTTTATGAAGTCTTTAACGACTTTCATACAGAAACAACGGCGTGAGATGATACCCCGTGGCTTGGTTGAGCCGGGAATTAAAAGTTTCATTATATATATATATATATATATATATATATATATATATATATATATATACACTATTTCGTACTATGACGATACGTGTGTGTATACGCTTGTATTTGGGAAAGAGCAACTTTCCAGGTCAAGTGTGGAAGTGATGAAGTTATCCTGAGTTGGTTATAGTGTTGGTAATTCAGTACATATATTCGGTCGCCACGACTATGATGAAATCAGCCATTTCGAAAATAAATAGAAGATTACTATCTATCTAGAAGTAGAGGAGGCTGACTAATTTCGTAACAAATTTGAAATTAAGATGTAAAATATATGAATTAGTTAAATTATTCTATATAGGGGAGGATGGGGCTAGAAGTTCACCTTAAGCATATATTGAGCCATAAGTCTTGTTCTAATGGCAGGATGAGAATAAGAAAAGCTTTCGTTATGAAGCATAAACCTTTAGCTAGAAATGACAACAATTTTGGACATCAAAGCAATATTAGAACACTGATAAAAAAGTAAAAGCTGTGAGTTGTCCTTTGTACCCCGTAAGTGGGAGCACAAAGGTCCGTATATATGGTATATTGGAAAAGACATGTTAAAAAATATATGCTTGGAAAAGCTGTTTTCCTTTCATCTCTATTACAACACAATGAGTTGCCTGTATGGTAATGGTAAAGCTATCCCCTCTGCTTGGGATGTGGAGGTAGCGCTCCACATAGTCTCGACCTACGGCACGAAGTGAGAGGTGGAGTGGTCAGTCCCACACTCGACCACCTTTACCTTGCCAAGGTGCCCAGGAATACCAAGGACACTCTGGTACTCAATTTGACAGGAGGCTGAGTGTACCTCAGAGCGCCATGGTAATATGTATGGGATAGTGTTACAGAAGTCATGGATAATTCATTTTTAATCAATACAACCTTATTGCAGTACCGATTGCTCTATAGCAGGAGTCCCCAACTTATGGTCCGCGGGCTGACTGGCCCCGAAACAAATCCTAATTTACGGTAATTAAATTCTACATCGGAACTAACAGAAAATAACATGAAACACGAGTAATTTGGTCATTTTTAAATATTCAACACAGTGAAGATAATTATTAAGTTCTTCTTACTAATCAAAAAACACTGAACTGCTGAACAAGACTATATTATTCGTAAAAAATTAAATTACATGTAACGTTTCGACCTTCTAGCCAAGATCCTCATCAGACATACACTCCTCCTCACTGAGGTTTTTCCTCAGTCACACCAGGTAAATTCCGGGCTAACACCTTTAATATAGGCCTGGTCGACACCTTCCAACACTTTTCCCCTCCCCTATCCCATCCTAAGCCTTAGATGCCTAAAGGCAGTGTTCGATTTGTCGTGGGGGATGCCGGGGATTTTCCCTGGCGCCCGAGAACTTCATCCCAAGTTGTTGATTCCGAATATCATCCCAACCAGGGATAAAATCTTTGTAACTTACAAGGAACCACTAGTTCTAGGACAAATATATAACAAATCGAACACTGCCTAAAGGCCATACAATAAAATCATAATTCAATTTAAATACCCCCCTGGTAGAATCCTTGGTTTCATTTTCAATTTGGCTACTTTGATATTAATTTTATTTAGATGATCATTTGGCCGATGTAAATACACTTACAAGAAAATTCAAATTTTCTGAATTTTTCTTAGACACGTTCCGTGTTTATGCGACAACTTCATTTCATTAGCTCGGTTTTAGATATTTGCATTTTTTTTACTACCTCATCTTGCATTTGTTTTACCGGAATTTCATTCTTTTCGATGCACCACGTACACTCTTTTTCTAATCTTTGGAAAAGCATTAGAATACCTATTCCCTTCATAACGAGATGCATTTTCTCGAGTAATTGTATTATTTTTTTTGTACCACTTGAAATTTGTAATCTCTTCTACTGTATGATAAGAGCTGCATAATTATTAGATTATCTACTAGAACGATTAACTTGTACTAAAACGATAACTGTAGTTTATCTGTGCTTGTACTATAAACAGAGTCCCTCTAACTCTCTTGCAAAGCCTGAACATTCTTCCATAGATAAATAGTTAGAGGCTAAAAGTGTTTCTTGTATTTGGACAGCAAACTACCTGATATTATATGCTACTAAACTCTAGCACTAATTCTTATTAGCAAGTGCTGTTAATGGATGTATTAGTTAATTAATTTCCTCAACACAACTGCCATCTATCTTTCCTGACATCTTCTTTCCTTTCCACTTCTGTTCTTAGTTTTTATAATATGTTCTTCACTGCCGTAATATTTCAAAGGAATACACAAAAATAATTAAATGTTTCAATTTCCGCGTCTTGAATAGATTCAGCTTGAACCACCCTGCAGCATTTCCTGTTAAAACTTAACCTACAACATTTTCTTAGAATATGCATTCGTTCAGTTCTTCTTGAGTGAGTGAATTGTTACTCTGAACCACTGCGTTCAATAGACCCCGGCGGGACTTGAACCCGTGACCACGCTCATTCTTCTTCATCGTATAAGATCATACATGAGACGAAAGTCACACACTCTTCAAGATACACTCTAGGGCTATCTCAGTTCCATTGAGGTATATTTAGGAAATCTATCGGAGATGGATAACTACAGGGATTCTGCCAGATCCCCCCTCGATGGGGGATGTCACCCCCTCCAAATCGTCGAGCACACACACCCCAAACTTGAATTTTTTTACTGTTAAAACTCGATAGAAAACTTGCAAAACTCCACTTACATCTCCCTAATTATGGCTTTTGACTCCCAAACTGAAAATCCTGGCAATATCACTGGATCACGATTTGTTCGACGAGACATTTGTCACCTCAGAATCTGAACAAATTTATAATTGCCATACCTCTTATTACGGTGCATGTGAAAATCCTCCTCCCCAACAGATAGTAGTTGACTTGCGTCTTCATCTGATTTATCTTCTCGTAACTGACATGTAGCCTCTCGATCAGCATCCGGTGTCCTCAGTCATGTTACTGATATTTCCTTTCATAAATCTCGATTTCTCGAAAGAATAAATCTTTAAACATCTAAATTATTGGTTTAATTTGCTCTTTTAATGCACAATACTTGTGCTCAACAGATGTCTGTAATCCATCCAATTTCTTCTGGAAACATTCTAGTATACATTTCTCGTCATAATTCTGTCTTAACAAGGTACAATGTTAAATCACCCTGTTGATACGCGAATCATATTCTTTTGAGTTTATTTTCTATAGTTTTGTTCAGTTTCTGGATGTTTAACCTCGCATCTATTAACACTTTCTAAGAGTTCCTTGTTTTATTTACTAAACATACGTTCATTTTGTGTTATATAGTATTTAGTTAACGAGAAGTCTAAAGTCCATCCTTTTCTTATTATGTGAAAGCAGTGTTGTCAGGTGGAGGGAAATTTCCCGAAAACGGGAAAATCTGGGCACAAGAAAGGTGAAAGGGAAATCAATTAAAAATAAGAAAATTTTGTTGAATCTTTTTGGTACATTCTGTTAAAATTTCCAGTAATTTTTAAAAACATAGAACCCGGGATTTTTTTTACAAAAAAACGGGATTTTCCCTTATTTTGAGGGAAATATTGCTATTGAAAACTGGTAACACTGTTTTAAAGTCACATTTAGAGAGCTAGATTGGACTTCCACCAAAACGCTCAATTATCTCCGTCTTCTAATTTCCCTGCGAGCAATCCAGAGAATCACTACTGTTGCACGTAGTTTGACTTTTCATCTGCATTTTTGGTTTCCACTTTATTCACTTACTCTATGGTTCACAGAACTCGCAAGTTCATCGCCGCAGTAACAAACGTTCACCAAAGGATTCTATCCTGAGTAAGGTCAAGCCAGTTTACATCACGAACACCTGCTTCTCGAAGATCTCTTCTAATATTATCCTCCTAATGTCGTCTCGGTCTTCCAAATGGTCTCTTTCCCTCCGGTTTACCAACAACGATGGAATATAATCTTCGTTTTTCCCCCATCCGAGCTACATGGCCTGCCCACCTTAATCGTCGCGATTTCATTATTCTTACCACATCGGGTGAGTCGTAAAGTCCGTGAAGTTCTTCAGTATGCAGTCTCCTCCATTCTCCAGTCATCTCGTCCCGTTTCGGCCCCGTATATCTTTCTCAAAACCTTATTTTCAAACACACGTAATTTATGCTCATTTGCTAGGTTCGTACTTCAACTTTCGCAACCGTTAAGTATTACCGACAGAATAACCGTTCTGTATATTTTCAATTTCAACTTTCTTGATATTAATCGCGAGGATAGGAGTTTCTGGACTGAGTAGAAATATGCCATTAAATTTAAAGCCGGCCCTAGGAAAAGTTTTGAGAGTAATTTTACTTGCCTTTTATAACTAAAAAAAAAAAAAGAAAGTAATAATCATCTTTACATGTAGAGTAAAACTATGTAGTCCATTTCCAAAAGTGTAAAATCAAGATATTGGCATTATTGAGTTCATTTCTTTATTTTCTACCACATTAGTGAGGTTTTATGATTCCAGAATGTCTGTAAAATCATCTAATTATCATAAGAAAGAAAAGGACAGAGACAAATATTTACAATAAAATTTGTATATATTTTATCTTTTTCTTTTTTTTTTTAAAATGGAAAATCTTGGTAGACTAAAAATTGTGCCACTATTTCTAAGATATTAATGGTTGCAAATTTTCGTTAGTTTGGAAAGTAAGAAGTGTATTACAAGGGTTTTTGTCGATTCCCCACCACTTATGGAGTTTGGACAAGGACGGTTTTGGAAATAGACTACACAACTGAAACATTCTTTTGCTAAATCAGTTTTCATTCTTTGATCGTATTTAAATAATAACTTAAGTTGCACCCTGTGGGGGGCTGTCATCTCCCCAAATCCTCTAGAATATCCCCCAATTGCAACATTTTTTACGGTAAAAAAATCAATAGAAGCCGTACAAAACTCAGTGTAACCACTTCCAATTTTGACTTTACACCCGCCCCCCCAAACTGAAAATTCTGGCGGAATCCCTGCTTACTCTGAAGATTTAACTTAATATGCTTAGGGCGAGTCTATGAGAACGTACTAAAGAGCCTATAATAAAAGTTCCGTGAATTCCTCAAATGTAGAACGCTAACCAGTTGAAAAGGTCCTGCCAGTTATAGTTATCACAATATTTTTCTTTGGACTCGCGTCTAAGGAGAGCCTACATGGAAACACCGTGGTGCCTGGGCGAGAGTGGGCCACGCCTTGTTTCCTTGTGCTTCCCTTAAACGCTAGTTTTTTGGTTACCCTAAAAAGAGCTCTGGCAACCCTGCTTCTCATATTTATTTAAACAAAGAATACCATTAAGATATTTTTTCTTCTAAAAAATAATAAGAAAAATGTAATATATGTTGTATAATCCATACATTCGTTGTATGAACTATACAATAGTCGACGCGGAACATCGAGAACAGTTACGCTTTTGCACTACTCTGATCAAACAGCCATCTATATGCATAACCGGGAGTTTAACTCCAAAACCTGACAACAGAGGACTCTTCTGTATCTTTTCGTAACTGATTAAAATATAAAAGAAAGAGAATAATGCATGCATTTTTTTTATATACTGTAGCACATGAAAGTGATATTATAATAGTGACAACAGAATAACTCTACCAGGGCTTCTTTCTATATGAACATAACCTTGATTTGCATACTCTCAGTGGACATAATATGTATTTTTGTGTCCCAAATTTACCAGCATTTTATGTTTCTTCATTTTCTGCTTTTAATATCTCTTTTAATATCTGTCTGATTTGCAACCGGCCGCAAAAATTTTTCATATGCGTCATAAAATGGTGAAATAAATGTACTGGCTAATGACTTCTGGAAATATTTAGTTATGTAAAATGCTAATATGCATTCTCATGATGTGTTTTTTTTTCATTTCTTTTTCTTTAATGAACATGTGGCATAAAAATTAATAAAATATAGAAATAAAAGAAGTCGCATATACATATGAATATCACCTTCAAGTAATTATTTCAAAGTATGTCTGCTTTATTAGAATCATGTGTTTCACGTAAGGTACAGACGTAAAGAGGAAAAGTGGGCCAGCCTACTTATTTTGGAATTGCTTGGAGGAAGTATTAATAGGTGTACTGTACTTGATTTGGTTAGATTTATTGGTTCGGGTTAAGGTTGTTTGAAAGTGGCAAGTTAATTCCGGAATTCGGAATATTTCGATTCTGGGAAATTCCGGAAACCTGATTTAAATCCTGGTATATTCCGGAATCCCGAGCACCCCTAGTTTGGACCCACTTAGTATTAAAGGACTTATTCGCTTTGGGCCTTTTATTAAAAGGCCTCAGTACCTACGGCGCGAGTGTGTGTGTGTATCTGAAAGAGGGAGTTTGAATTTTATTTATGTCCTTTAGGCTCAGGCCGGAATAGGAGAGAGGATTCGGGAAGGTGTTAGCCAGAGCCTATATATTGAAGATGCCATACCGGCATTTGCCTGGTGTAACTGAGGAAAAAACCTGGAAAAACCTCAGTCAGGATGGTCGGTGCTGGGATCAAACACATGACCTCCCGAATGCTACCACAATGCTCTACCACTGAGCTACGACGGCTCGATATGTGTGTGTGTGTGAGTTTCCATATTTTTTAGAGATACTGGAAAAATTAAAATCAACCATGAAATTTTTAAAAACGGCCCTAATAATACTTGTGAATGTGTATCAAATGATCTATCTGAGATTTCGACATCGTTTATTTTAGCTGAGAAATTAGAATGGCCGTAATTGCGTAAGCGCATGAAGCCCGCCATTCTAATTTCTCAGCTAAAATAGACAATGTTAAAATCTCAGAAAGATCATTTGATACACAAGTATTATGAGGGGCCGCTTTTTAAAATTTCATTATTCTTGTCATTTGTCCAGTATCTTTAAAAATATGAAAAGTCTTACATAAATACGCGCCGTAAGTACTGAGACCTTTTAATAATTCTTTGGCTCTATACAAGAGCTTGATATGTTACATTTTAACAAAATATTTTGCAACACCCATAAACGACTTTAACAATGTTCATCTTTAGTTGAAAAAAAAAAGAGTTGATCTCAAGGACGACTTAACATAATCAAGAGCGATAGATAGGGAAGTCAAGTAATTTACAGGGTGTTCATAAAGTCTGATCCCACCACTGTATCTCCGGAACAAACGGAAATTTAAGAAAAAAATCTGTAACCCGTATTCCATTATTTTCAGGGGAGAAACATTTTTGACGAAAATAATTTGATCTGTCACCAACCTCGAGGTAGGTAGGTGGGCAGCTCAAAATTTTTGAAATTGCAAGGGCGGTCGAGTAACATATAGTCTCAAAGGTCGGGATGAGAGAGGAAAAAATATGGACTAATTGTGATCGATATGTTGCCCCTATTCAAAATAGTGGGGCGTCAAAGCTAGAAAATGACTATGTTTTTGATCAGCCTGTAAGAGCTTAACGAAAGTCTAAGGTGGCAAAATAGTTCTCTAGCAAATTTTCTATGTATAATCGCGGACAAAACTAGACGACCTTGAATCCTATAGTAAACATATGACGTTAGGGTCGTTTTGTTTTGTCTTGAACTATACTATCATTTTTAGGCATTATGTCCCAGAAGTTTCAAGTGTGTCCACGAGAAAAATTATATTCCCCATAAAATCTGTCCCCATCCTCGGTGAGGAAAAATTGGCAATATGAGAAAAGGTCAAAACACATATTCCATTATTTTGAGAAAAAAAAATGCACCTCTGACCAACTCGAACGCTTTTGTTCTATACTTACAACATGAGCAAGATAAGGTTTTAAAAAAGTCATTCGAACTTTGACCTCGCCATTTTGAACAGGGGCAATACATCGATCCCGGAGCTACTCTATTTTTTTTCTTTCATCGAAATCTTTCAAAAGATATATTACTAGATTCCTTTGAGATTTCATTTTTTTAGATTCATCCCACCTAGTCCCCTCGAGAGTGGGGTGGGGGATAGTTTCTTGTGGGGAACCTGGAACTCTGAGGGATTTAAGGAGAATGTAAAGCTACGATCTCCAACAATAGATTGCAGCACTATCTCCGTATATGTTTAATGTGTTTTTATCGTTGCACGAAATTTCAATGCTGCTCCTACAAATTCAAGCCTAAAGAGTTCAAAACTTTCAGGGAAGAAAGTTCATAACCAATTTAAGAGCATGATCGATACCGATTTTTTTATTTTCGTTTTCTTCAATGTTGAAATTGTTTGAATTTTGTTGTGGATATCAAAATCTATAACAATGAAGCTCTTTCAACAATGAACAAAAATAAAATAAAATATCGGCAGGGATAGAACTCTTGAATTGGTTATGAACTTTCTTCCCTGAAAGTTAGAACACTCTAGGCTTGAATTTGTAGGAGCAGCATTGAAATTTCGTGCAACGATAAAAACACATTAAACATATACGGAGATAGTGCTGCAATCTTTTGTTGGAGATCTTGGCTTTACATTAACCTTAACGTTTTATACGAACTGGTTAGCTCCTAAGAACGAGAGTGTTTTGACATAGACGGCTCCGAACAACTCCATTGACTCCGTTCAATATAGTCCGACAGAATTTGAACCGTGACCAGTCGCACAGCGCTCTAACTTCTTTTTAAAAAGCTTTTATTCAAAACAAAACTATTAACTTACAGAAAACCAATAAGACACCTAATAATCAAACAATAACTTGGCATAAAAAAACAACAACAACAACAACAAAAAAAAAACCGTACAAACAGATTACATATTTAATAATGACGGATAATTTGCAAAATAGGCCTTGTTGTCTGATTTAACATACCGTATACTCTATATCGTAATTAATTGTGAATAATATAAATGCTGAATCAGTTGGTTAGTAAGAGTAATGTCAGAATAGTTCGCGATATTTTTGTTTCAGAACCATTCGCCCTCACTCCTCTCTTATGAGAACCTGAGAACACACGTAGAAAAGAATTCCGGTCCGGATAGCCCACTCTCGCGCAGGCGCAGAGAGCTTGAACTCTAAGGAACATGGGAAGGCGCTTCTACGCACATTTTCATCACGTCCTGATTGAAATCATTTGGAAGGCATGAGCTTCTAGCTCGATAGTTCTATTCAACGAACGTCATTTACGCTGCTCTCTCTCTCTCTGTTTTTGTCCGCAACTCGCAGCTTGGTCTGGTGGTTAATGTATCGGGATCGAATCCTGGCGTTGTTACTTTTGCATATTTTAAAAAAAAGAAAATTAACTCTTTTTCTTTTCATTTTTTATGTATATACGCATTAGGGAATTTAATAAAAATAGTGATTTATTATAGCAAACAGAGGCTACTGAAAGCTAGGATGTATAGAAATAAACCAGGGCATTCTCTCAGTGTGTAAGGAAGGGGGGGGGGGGCGCAGGCCCCGGTTAGGCATGGGCATACGCAAAAGTGCTGTTAACTTCAAGTGGGCTATCAGTACCGGAAGTGTTTCCATATGGGCTCTCCTTTAAGAGGAATGCGGGCGAATGGTTCTGAAAAAAAATGTTGCGAATAGTTCAATAACAAGTGTAAAGTGTGTTCACTAATCCACATGAAAAACCGATGTCTTGTTGGAGGAAAATATCTAAAAATCAGACATCCAAAGCATATTTTCAACTTTAAATATATCAGTGAAGCTACGTAAGAACCGTGCTAATAAATTAATATAACACAATCATACTAGCTGACCAGATGCGCATTGAGGAAGTCTGTGATATAATAACACTTTATTACATTTCACACATCGTTGATTCCCATAAATGTTTGATGAGAATAGTCTATTTTAGTTGGAATCATATTATCATAAACCTCATAATAGATGGACTTAGCAACACTTCGCCATTTCTTGCTTGTGCTAAAACTAATGGGCTTTTGTTCAGAGCACGTGATTTTGAATCCATCCGCTAGACCATATTCCATTATGAGGTCTATGTCAGACCTATCTAGTAGATGAATTCAAAATCACATGCTCTGAACAAAAACGCATTAGTTTTAGCGCAGCCCAAGATAGGGAAGCGTGCTAAGTCTATCTATTATGAGGTCTATGATGTTATGTATCACTATAAAGTGTATTCCATGTATGCAGGATTGGCAAGATGGCGGCGAACTAGAAGAAAGCTGCTGAAATCTTCTGTGCATTTTTTTACAATATTAGAAAGTTTCTTCGACCTTTCCTTCAAGAAAATTTACTCAGTAGTGTTATAAAGTGTTGCAGTGTTTTATATAATAGTTTTACATCAGGAAAATTCAAAATTAACTGTGATAACAACATCAAATGCGACAGTGACAAGAGAGTTAAGAGTGACTGACAGCTATGGCGGACAGAGACCATGGCAAGCAATAAATAACTGACCTTAAAACATCAATTATTAAGACTATTAGACTGTATTATATTATAAATATTATTATAAAATAGCAATTATAAAACGAAAGCGCAATGGATGGACATAATTAGCCATTTCCGCGCTAGATTACAAAATACGAATACGAATCCATGTATGCAATACAGATAATGGTAAACAATTTTGATGAATATTTTGCCACACTCGATTCCACACATTCAAATTGTTCGACATAATAATCTTGGAAACGTGTTTACATGTATTGGAGAAAAAAAAATAACGATATAAACATTTTGCCTTAAATTCTTCCAGCTGTATGTGCGCGATCAAGGCATATGCAATTTCTATGAAAACTTGCGTGAGAAATGGAACTATATTTTGTCACGGAAGAATTATAGACAGTGGAGTCGTCTATTCTATATGATATAGAACAATGTTATATAATTGTGCAGAGAAAATTATTTGGATAAATGCATTAAGATTGTAAAGTACAGTACGATGTAATAAATAACATACTAAAAGTATGATAAGGTAAAGGTGCAATGCGATACGCATGCGGCGCGAACGGTACTCTGAGGATGTGGAGGTAGCACTCAACATGATATTGAAGTGTTATATTGAGTTACAGGAAATAAAATAGTAAAAATAGCCTGTATTTAAAGGTTGTCTCGTAGTAAACCGGATATCTACCGTCTGTTAACAAGCATCTCTTGGTGAGACGTGTGACGTAGGATGATACAAGGAATATAGAAAATCATGTAAGGTTGACAACGACGATGCAGGAAAGAACATACGTCACAGACAGTTCCTGTAAAAAGACCAGTCACCAGCAGTCGAAGAGATTATATCGAAACAGAGGTTATTGTAGAAGAGTCTGGAAGTCTTGAGGCCAGAGTGGATCCAATACTCACCTAAAGTATACGTAGGCCGACAGAGCCTGGCCTTCAATAAAGTTAGGAGAAGTCACCTTCACGTCTCAAGATCGAAGGTTGTTGATCGGCTGAACCAGCTAGTCCAGCGGAACCCTAATGGGGACCAAGAAACTTTAGAAGTGGATGTCAAACAAGCATTATCTGGTTATATGTCCATCACCATACTGTTCATTAGACTCCAAGGTATGTGAGGGTTCACTTTAGTAAGTCCGTTTCCTGTACTCAATACACGACGTTTTGTCAAATCTTATTAGCTTGATTTACAATCTTAAAAGAGCAAATAAAGGACTATGCTGTCACGGTATTTCCTGTTGTTTCCATTTATTAGGCAATCTTCCCAAATTACCCTCTCGCACATCAGCACTTAAATTATCATCGGAGCCGCTCTAAGAATTTATAAACGACAGAACTACAAGAAATTCTACAGGGTGATCAAAAAGTCACGCAACCCATGGAGGCACTACAAAGATGTTGGAAATGGTCACCATTCACTTCCTGACACATGTGCACCCTTTTGATCATGTTCCTGAAGACCCTCCGGAGTGTATCACATGAAATGTTGACAACAGTATGTTGAATATTCGTCTTCAGTTCATCCAAGGTGTGTGGATGTGTTACGTAGGCCGCAGACTTCAGAAATCCCGAGAGGAAAAAGTCCGGCGGAGTGAGATCTAGTGATCGAGGCGGCAATAGTGGCTTTGTAATGGTGCGCCCAGGTAACACGCATTCAAGATAGTCCATGCTCACATGAGAGGTATGGGCTGTTGCGCTGTCCTGCTGAAACCATGTTCTTTCCTTTTCCTCATCAGTCAGAGGCTCAAAGAATTGCGTGACCAGCCGAAGATAACGCTCATATTGTTGTTTCGAAAAAGGGAATAAAAATTCTCTTTCGAGACATGGCACACCACACGCCGAGCTTTTGGGCATGAAGGGGCGACTTATGTATTTCAGTCGACCAATAACGGGAAATTTGTGAATTCACGTACCCGTCGAGGTGAAACCATGCCTCGTCAGACCAATACCAGCCATCCTACTCCTCCCCATCAGGCGTCACGTGTTCCATAAACCAATGACAGTACGTTACACGCTTCACAAAATCACCATCCATTAACTCCTGCACAACTCTTATTTTGCACGGAAACATTTTCAACGCTTCTCGTACAGCGGTATGAGCTGTACCATAAGACACACCTTTCTGGCCGGATAACCTGCGCAGGGACTTATGCAGACTTATGGCCATTGCTGAACTGATACCAGTTACTTTGTCTTCTGTGAGGACTTTCGGTCTACCACTTCGGGGTGCATCAACCACATCGCCTGTTTTCTTGAACTTATCATGCACACGTTTAATTGTTGATTTATTTGGATGTGTCTTCTCAGGATACGCCTCTGTGAAGCACGCCGCGGTAGCTCAAACTCCGTATGTACTGTTCTAAAATGAAGATCCGTTCCTCAAGTGAATACACCATCCTGCTGTGGACCTCTACACCGCTTCCTGCCTCAACTACCACCACCAGTCACCTGTAACACAATAAAACAAATATTACATGCGTTGCGTGACTTTTTGATCACTCTGTAATTAAAACACGTTAACTCATCAATATTCTAATTGCCGTAAGTTTAAACCAGTTTAAACCAGTAAGTTGTGAATGGGTAAGTAGAGTCCTGCGCTGAATTAAAGCATCGGCCACCCCAAGGTCGTGGAATTTTGTAGTTGTTCTCACGAACTCCCTCCGAGGGGTCAGAGGTGGATTTTTTTAAAGCCAGAAATGTTATCTCCTTAAGATAATGGAATACGTGTTTCAGCATTTTCTCATACTACCATTCATTCCAGAGATACAAGGGCGGGGACAGACTTCATGGACACACCCTATATATCCAGAAAAGTTGTAAATATATTCTTTGAAAGTGAAAAAGGCATTACGGTCGGGGGAAGAAAAAAAAACAACAACGTTGCATTCGTTGATCATTCTTCTTACAAAAAAAATGAAACATCACTTCAACAAGATGTTCAACCAGCTGCAGAGAAGCTTATGAGAAATATGGAAATGAAAATGAACGTTAAAGAAAACGAAGGAGATAATTGGAACAAACAGAATCGTAGCAAACATCAAGATAAGTCAGTGAGACATCAACCAAAACAAAACTTTTTTTTTTGCTTCAGAGCCATCTAGCGGCATTAGGAAATATTGAGCCACTGGAGCCATCTATCGCCAGTAAGAAATGACATAATCAACAAAGAGCAGTAGAAATCAACTTACGTTAGCAAATGTTCGTACTTAAGACGGTCTTCTACTTCTGCCAGAGCTAGAAAGTTTACTATTGGTGCTTATGGACAGAAAATTGATACCGAATATCTTCATTTTCTAAGGAACTGGATATCTTTAATAGAAAAGAAAAGTTTTGGAGTATTATAAGAAGTTTATGCACGGGTTAAAATACTTAGAACGTACATTTGTTTCCTAGTTTTTCAGAAATAAATTATTAAAAAAATAAATAAAATTATTTTTTCTACAAATTTCAATATGTCTAACATTGCAACCAATTACGCTAGAAAGATCAACTTTTTTTTGTTTTATTCCTTGTGAACAAACGATTCTAATAATTTTGATTGTAATCATATCTGATACACCAATAAAAAAATAGTATTTTTACATAGCTATTCCAGTCCACCTGTCAAAGGTTTGATGAGAATAAGCCAGCCGCGCCCCGCCCCTGTCTTCGCTTTTAGTCCGAGGGAAAAAAAGAAGGGAGGGGACTACACAAATCCCCTCTTTATTCAGCTTCTACAACAGGTGCCGACGCGAATGTAAACATGCTGTTTTAGAAAACAGCACATACCTGAAAAATTTTATGTAGTGAAGGTGAGATATGAGAATTTTGTAACAG
>JAGDQP010028726.1:0-23923 GCA_022664845.1 Lepisma saccharinum
TCTGCTGCTATCCTCATCCATGTAGCTCCTGAAAAACGCTTGATTTCATCTACCCATCTTACATTTGGACGTCGTCTCGGTCGTTTCTTTTCTCTAGGAATCCACTATAGTACATTTGTCGTCCACCTTCCATCTGTTCGTCTAGCTATGTGACCGACCCATTTCCACTTCAGCTTCTTCGTAGTCTTGATTACATCCTCTACCTTTGTTTCTGCGCGAATCCATTCATTTGTCTTCCTGTCCCTCCAGGTTATTCCTAGCATGCATCTCTCAATTGCTCTTTGTGTGACTCTCAATCTTTGAGTCGTTTGCGCATTCAATGTCCAAGTTTCACAGTCGTACATCATCACAGGTAGGACAAATTGATTATAAACTTTACGCTTCAGACATATTGGTAGTTTGCTTTTGAAAATAAAGTGTAGTCTTCCAAAAGAACTCCACGCCATTTTACATCTTCTGTTTATTTCATCCGTCAACTTTGTATTCGATGGTTTGAGCTGGCCTAGGTAAACATACTCATCCACTTTGCCTATTGTCTCTCCGTTAATCTTCACTTCCTTCTTTGCAGCACGTTGGTTGTACATTACTTTTGTTTTGCTTAAGTTCATTTTAAGGCTTATCTTCGAACTCTCATTATTCAGTTCTTCCATTTTGGTTTGTAGTTCTTCTGCGCTTGAAGTAAACAGGACTATATCATCAGCGAACCGTAGATGATGAAGATATTCGCCATTAATTTTTATGCCAACTTCATCCCAGTTAAAATTGTGGAGCACTCTCTCCAGGACCGCAGAAAAAAGTTTTGGGGAAATTGAATCTCCTTCCCTTACCCCCTTTCCCACTTTAAATTTTTCACTTTCTTGATGTAATCTAATGACAGATGTGGCAGTCGAGTAAATGTTTCGCAGTAGTTTGATGTATGCACTTTCGATGCATTGGTATTCAAGTGATTTAAATACTGCTGACAAGGAGACCGAATCGAAAGCTTTTTCGATATCAATGAATCCCAAACATAGGGGAAGTTCATATTCATTAGTCCTTTCTATAACTTCACTCAATGCTTGTATGTGGTCCATTGTGCTAAATCCACGACGAAATCCGGGTTGTTCCCTTCCCTGGTTAAAATCGTAAATCCCGTTCAATACGATTCAAAATAACTTTGGTGAACATTTTGTATAAAACTGACAGTAAACTAATTGGTATGTAGTTTTCGACGCGTTCTTTGTCCCCTTTCTTTACAACAAAATGATAACAGCATTATTCCAACTTGATGGTATTTCTCTCTTCCTCAGGCACATAGAAAATTTAGCAAGTTCCTCTTTCATTTTATCACCTCTCATTTTATCCCAATTTAAACATCTCTGCTGTGAGTCCATTTTCTGGCGATTTTCCATTCTTCATCCCTCGAAGTACGTTATCCACTTCTTCTTTCATTACGTCTGGGACTTCTACATCATTTTCTTCTGAATCGTCATTTGCTAGCTCTTCTTCGGAGTAGTAGAATTCTCTGTAGAAATTTTCATATATGTTTATAATTTCTTCCTTATTTCGTGTTACGGTCCCGTCTGGCCTCTTAACTGCAATTATAATTGCCTTTTCCCTATCATGAGCTGCTGTTTGGCTTTCTTCAGGCTCTTGTTTTCCTCGATTGTTTTTCTAACAAAATTTTCTTTATATCTTGGTACATCCTTCCTTATTTTCTTCCTTGCGGTTTTATTTAGTTCTATGTACTCAATCCTCTTTATACAATTTTCCTTTTCTTTCATTTCCCTTCTTTTCTTCATCAAGAGTTTAGTTTCTTCTGAGATCTTGTTCTCTTTTTTCTTTCTGGTGCCTGCTGTCCTTGGCTGTCTCTCTTATTATCTCAGTCATTTTATTTTATTTCTGCTATTGATGTCTTCTTCATCCTCTAACTCTTCCAAGGCGCTGAATCTGTTGCTTAGTTCTATCTCGAATGTCTGTCTGTGTTTTCCTAGATTTCCCAGATCTAGAACTGGCGGTTTTCCTCTGACAAGCTTCTTTCTCTCAAGTCTAATATTTAGTTTCAGCTTACATCTCACCATCCTATGATCACTCGAGACTTTGAAACTGTTCAGAACAGACACGTATTGCAGAATTTCCTTGTTATTCGATAGAATGTAGTCTATCATTTTTGGTCCCATTTGGGCCTTTCCATGTCCACCTCCTCTGGGGCGGTTTCTTGAAAAATGTATTGGAAATGAACAGTCTGTTGGCTTCCGAGAATTCCACTAACTTCTATCCTCTCTTGTTTCTTTTGCCAAATCCAAAGTTTCCCACTTTCGTGTCACTGCTCTGCTTGGCTCCTACTTTCGCATTGAAATCTTCCATTACAACTTTGTAATGCGATTTGCTACTATCCAAAATTTTCTGTATCTCCTCGTATAGGTCTTCGACTTCCTCCTCCGGGTGTGAGGCTGTTGGAGCATACACTTGTATGATTTCCATACTGTATCTCTTGTTTATCTTTATTACTATCCGTGCGATTCTATCTGAAATTCCTTCAATTTCTGTGATCCGTGTCTTCAGGTCCTTATTAATTATAAAGCCAATGCCTGTCGGTTTTCCATTTTCTGTTCCTTTGAAGTAGAACGTGTGCCCTGACGGTAGTTCCAACTGTTCTTCATTCTTCCTCCACACTTCTGATAGTCCTATGATGTCCCACTTAATTCTCTTAAGTTCATTCTGCAATTCTTCTAATTTGTCCTCTCCTGCAAGGGACTGACAATTGAGAGTCGCCACGTATAGGTCCGTTCGAGTTGCCGTGTCGGTGTCCTGGCAGTCTACAGTCCAAACCCGAGCATTTTGACCCTCTGACTTCCTGCAGGACTGACCACTGTCGTTGCCAGCTGTATTCCGTCCTCCGGGCAATTAGGACCTCCGAGATTGTTTCCTTATTTGTACCATCATGTGTAAAGAAAGGAGGGGGTGCTGACATTTGACTCACCACGCTGGCGGTATAAAAATTATATTGGTAAATAAATACATTTTTCTTTTGTAGAATTAAATTGAAACATCCTAAAATTACATAAAATATTATTTCAAAGTAGTTAAGCCTACTACATTTCCAAAGTACAGGGCCAATTGCTTTAACTTTGTCTGACGTTCTGATACGCAGAAGAATATGCCATATGGCAGTGAAATATCATACGCTCTAGTTCTTACCGTCTGTTTCTCCCACTTCAGAGGAGTACGTTTTCATTGTCTCTGAGACCCTATATAATTATTCAAAATAACTTCTACGTTCACGCGCTAGCAAATACATGCATGCCGAGGATTGGCGAGATTAGCTCGAAATGAGAAATCATGCCTTTCATCCAACAGAAGGATCGCGCGTGATCACTATCATTTATCGCCAGATAAGATAAAGATAAAATGAAGTGTATGGGCGGTAAAAGCACTATGGATTTATCGCCAGAGATTAACACTATGTACTATACTATGCTTGCTGATTGAACGCCTTGACACTGAGTTATTATCGATACACAATTTTCTGTGAGCAATCAGATCTAGTTTAGTTCTAACGAGTGCGCAGAAACTTGCGTGCCTTACAGAACGTTTCCCAACTTTATCGAAACCGTGTTACCGCTAAAGCTGACGACAATTCCTTTACTGTATCCCGCCACAAATAGCCAAATTAAAAATATAATTGCAGCGTACACTTTAATAACATATAGATATTATATTTCAGAAAAAAGGGGAACCACAACATTATTATGAGTTGTGGAAACAATGATAAATAGGTAAATACTTCTGCTTGTTTGTGCCATGCGATAAAAGTGGTAAAATATTTCTTAATAAGTAAGTTGGTTCCTACAATGTAGGTTGGGAGCCATTTGATTAACAAATAATATTAATGTGCATGTTTTGCAAGATAACAAAACTGAGGATTAGACAGTCTTATCAATCTTAGTTTTAACTAATAAACCGTTCAACAATGAGGAATGAACTAGTAGCCCAATACACCAGATGTTATCAAAACTTTTGAGTTGTGTAAATGTGGTAAAGTTCTAAAATGTTATAAAAACAGAAGTACACTTCATTTTACAGTGAAGATTTACAATTGAAGTGCTATTAATTCAAACATTTCTTCGAGAAATGATATAATTATGTGTATTGTTACTTCTCTTGACTGACGGGCACATGGATCCAGATCTCCATTACCCAGGATCCGGTTTTGGATACTATTGGAACCGGGTATCAAATCCGAATCTTGGAACCAGGTACTCGGATCCGGATCTGGGAACCGGAACCACATCTTGGAACCGGGTATCCGAATCCAAGTCCTGGAACCGAGGATCGGAATCTTAGAACCAGGAATCTGGATTCGGATCTTGAAACCGGGTATTCGGTTCCTTTAGGATCCGGTTCCGCCCAGTCCTATTCATTACCACATTACATTTCAAGCGTTTTCCTGAAAACCCTATACGTTTAGTCACACTGTTCTTGTCTAGAAATATAAAGTACTTCAGGATTAATTATGTCACATCACCACCATCCTTTATATTTATAAAACAAACCCCTCCCTCTTTATCTATACACAAACACATATACACACTCATATATGTATACGAATGTGATTCAAATATATGTGTGTAGGATGTGGGAGCAGAATTATTGATAAAAATAACTTACGTGACAAGTTACGAGAGAAATAAATCATTGGGCATCTATCGCTTACATCGTAAAACATGTTCGCTGTGCTGAACGAACTGGTGTACAAAAGAGGTCTCTCTCTCTCTCTCTCTCTCTCTCTCTCTCTCTCTCTCTCTATATATATATATATATATATATATATATATATATATATATATAAACCTCCTGCCAGTTTCCCTCTGGCGTAACTGTTATTGATTCCAAGGGAAAAATTATATCTGTGTTTTCCAATGTTTTTTTTCGTCTGTGTGTCTCTGGGCTCTGTCTCCCTCCCGCTCTCGTTCTCTCGGTGTGTTCGTAGCCTGTCAGCTGATGCTCCCGAGAGACACTCCAGGCAGACTCACTCACTCATTCACTCTGTCTCTGACTCGCAGATTAATAGCGGCACAATCACTTCCAGACGAAACTAATTGATACGCACACAAATTCGCGGGTTCTGTGTCAAGTAGGGCAAATCCACGCAATGAAATGAAAGTACTTTAATAATAATAATAATAATAAAAGAAAAACAGTATGAAAGAAAAGGGGATAGTCTGACAATTCTAGGGAAATATTATTGCATTTTTTTTATACTTTAAAAATTTATTATTAATATCGAAAAAAACAGCAGTAGGCGGTGAGTGAGATATGAAAAGAATCAAACACATTAAATTTTCAAATGTTTCCTCTTGAAGAGAATGAGACATCCTTAAGCAACTAACCCAAAGCTGTGAGGAACGTGATGGAATATAAATAAACGCAAAGGATGACAATTGAAGAAACGCAACCACAACAACATTGGAAGAGAGATAGAAAAAAACAACAGAACATTATATACAGATTCAAGTATCTGGGAAGTAGGGTAAAGTCTGATAAAACGGAAAGGTCAGATAGAACGGGAATGTGTGTCTCTCAGCTTAGACTGATGGCGCCATCAACCGGGTGGGAGCTGAATTACTTACTGGATGCACCACAGAGGCAGTTGTGTCAACTGAAAGTGGTGATTTCATGAATAGCGTGCCTCCGAGAAGAGTTTGTTTAAAATAATTAGGACTTTTGTACGCTTGGAATTATTTTTAACTTGTAGGTTCTTGCTCGTTTGTGAATTTGTTAAACGTGGACTGCAAAATATAAGTATCTTGTCGTATTTTACAGTGAATTAGGTGTAATATAGTGGTAGTTTATTTTATCTTGTGCAACTTGTTGAACAGAGAAATCTCGAAACTTAGGCAGTTGGACAAACTGGGGATGCAAGCTACTGGGTAAAGTGGGGTTCGCTACTTGTTTCGAGATTCTAAGTAGGTATAGGGTAATTCGGGTGAATATGAGCCAACTTAAGCTTCACGATACATATTTCGATATGTAATCGGTGAAAAGGGAGATACTGAGTTTACAACATTGGATGAGTTTAATTTCTGTAGCTGAATGACACTTGTTTTGCTCCGTGTATTTCGCAGTGAAGGTAATTAATTTTCATTAATTTTTTGACTTTAAAATAATGCTGATCTTATTTGAGAAGTGCAGTACCTAAGGATTTGTGAGAAAAGTACAAAATACATGGGAAAATTACTCATGACACTTGATAAGCACAACACGAACTGCGCATCGGAATGATGAACATTACGGATTCCAGCACATACTCACAGTGTAGCCAACCTACAATAAATGTTGGTAAATGGGGAATATGGACAATTCTATTCGGGGTAAAATGGTCCCAATAATTTCTGTCCGGGATACAGTGGTCAGCAAGGATTGGATGATGTCATAAAATACGTGTTGTTCGAAAATATGTATATTACTTTAAATTGTTAAAATGCTGTAGTTTGATTCTGATTTATCAATGCGAAGAAAGCACGAGGAATTTTAGCAGGAAACCATTCACATTTTAAAGTTATGTACTTAAAATAAAAGAGAAAATATACTATCACTAAAATTACTTTAAATAATGACCCATGATTATTCGAATACGAAGTGTATTGAAGTTTATTTTCTATCTTCAAGAAATAACATATATTTAGACATTTTCCTGTGCCTATCAATTCCATTTGATCATGGCAATATGTTATGTTGTAAGCCACTCTTGTCTCTGATTGGCCTAAAAGCTACAAGAATCCTATTATGGTAATAGATACGTAAGTGATGTTTTTTTTTTCCAGATACCTTTTGTTGAAAATAATATGTAGCGTGTAGTATGAGGGTGTATATGAACTATATATTCTCGAAACTATTTTGTACTGTGTAGAGTGTAGTTGACTTGCTATTCGTTTGATAAACAATTTTGATTTGATTTCCACAAAGTTGTACGCGAAAGGACCATTTCCCCCCAAATCCTGTTCATATATTACTCCTATTAAATTGGGGTAGTATGGGCCAATACAGACTTCATAAAAATTCAAGATAGAGCCTCACTATGATAAGTGATAACCGGCAATGGAAGTTAAAATGTTAGCAGAGATATAGAAATTTTATTTTGACTACGCTTCTTGCGCATTTATATTCAGTTTGTCTGGAACCATATTTCTCCTTATGTGGATCATTTCCAGGAGAAAAGAATTTAAAAAAATGAAATTTTGAAAGAAAAAAAAAGAAACAAATAAAGCAAAAAGATGAGCCTAAAAGCAGAAAGGAGGTATAACTGTGCATTCATTCTTCAAAGTATTTCTCATAAAATTGATTCAATGCGAACCATGTAAAGAATGGTTTCATGAAGCGTGTTATGACTCAGAAATGATCATTCTTAATACAGTTGATCACACCGATTAACCTGAAATATAACTGAACGGATTTACATTATTTAACAACTAAGAAAACATTTTAAAATAAAATAAAAATAATTTGATGAAAATAATAAAAGAAAAGCTCTTCCCCACGAGATACAAATCAACGGATACAACTCTGAGACTAGCGGAAGTAAATGTTAGCTATTTAGCAATTTTTAAAAAGGACATCGTTCCCACAAACCAACTATATTATATATGATGACAACTTTATATATACCCTGTAGTTAATAATTTCGTGCACAGCAGTCGGTCAGTGAAAAATCTCCATTGGTGGTTTTATGGCTTGTCCTGTCCTTCAATTTCCTTCTACAAATAACTGCAACCTTCGTAATCACCCTTAATATCCCGTGATCCACCCATAACTGCTGTTACCCTCCCGTTCAGTTTTTCAAAGCCGTAATTTTAAGAATAAAAAAAAAAAACAGTTAAAATTGCGCGTGCCAACCCACAGCAACAGCAGGCGTACACTCACGTTGGGTAGTTATTATTACTATTATTATTATTATTTTTCTTTTCAGAAGGGAAAGGGAAAAGGTAAAGTTTATCTTTAAATTTCGTGGTGTACTGTCTTTCACGTTATTATTATTATTATAACTACAGTATCTTATTCTTGCAAATAATCTCTCCCTATGAGTCCAATTCTTAATGTGCAAATCGTGTTTCAAATTATATAAACTCAAGCAGAAATTGTAAGGAAATATTACTCCAAAATAAGATTACGTGTAGGTACTAGTTTTATATATCCATTATTCACCTATCATCTTGTTCTTGAGTTGGGGAATTATGAAACATTTGTAAAACTATTAAAATTAACAGTACACGAAGTAATATATTTAAAAAAAAATGTTTTGTAACATTTTCCCTTTAAGTGTTGATTTGATGGACTTCTAAAAGTTTAACGAACCCCGCTTAAAACACTATGAAAATATTCATTTAGTTAGAATATTGCACGTTCAGATAACACGTTTTATATTTTAGTCCCGCCTGTTAGTGATTAGTAGATTGTAAGGAGGTTTATGATTGGTTGTTATTATATATGTTCTTTTGAACCAGGTTCGATTGTTAATATATGAATTTGTATGCAAATCTTACGCATTTGTTTACAGGCATAAATAATTGTAATCACATATCTGTGGTGTTCCAAATTGGAACTACTAACGACAAATTCGTTCACATCTCAATCATAGTTTTTTTTTTTTTTGTAAAGTTTTTATTTGACATTTTCACTTTATTTCATGTGTAGCAATATGTGAGGGGCAGTCAAATGAAAATTGGCCAGACGCGATGTGTGAGGGGGCAGTCAAATGAAAATGGGTCAGACGCCATGTGTGAGGGGCAGTCAAATGAAAATTGGCCAGACGTGATGTGTGAAGGGCAGTCAAATGAAAATTGAACACACGCCAAAAAGTGTCACTGAACATTCATTACTTCAAACTTAATCTAAAAAAACTGTAAAGACATTTGTCCCACACTGAGATAAGACGGTCAATCCCATTCTTGAAGAACGGAACCACATCTTTAACTATTCACACACGTCCTCGTCCGATCCAAAATTATGTCCACGATTTTCTTTCTTTAGATCTTCAAAAAATGTGGAAAATCGCATGGGGAGAGATATGGAAAGCAGACATGCAACGATTAGATGAATTTCTTGTTCTGCAACTTGCTCACCATTCAAAAAACGAACTACACCTTTCTGTTCTTTACTCGCCTACATTTGTGATCTTGGACGAGCATACGTATCGCTAACCTTACTTCCAGCACAATAAACAAACGACTGGTGTCGCAAGTGCAAGTTGTCACTTTATTTTTCTGCCCCCCCCCCCCCCTTTGCACTACAACTTATCAAACATTTCTAAAATTCCCTTTAAATATTTTGGCACAGTACGACGAGTACAATGTAATCAGGTTGGCTAGCTGTTTAATGGCGCCTGATGGATCGCAAACACAATGTACAGTAGCTTACCTTGCTGGAAGAATGATTTTGATATAGATATGCGACTCATTCGACGCATCTTAATGTGTCCATTATCAACTTATGCACTTTAAGCTGTGCGTGAGGCTTAAACTGCACTTAATATATTAAGGCTGTAGATCACCCCCGCCATCTTGGTACGCACTTTCCGTTGATTAACATGCGAATTGCTTTACTCGTTTTATACTTTTCAGGAGTATAGTTTTAACTTCTGTTTTCGCACAGTTTATCGTCATGCTCTCTTTTACTCATGCTACTTTATAGAAATGCAATATTTTACACAGGAACAGTATAATTTCCCGTTAACATATTGTGATTTATATAGCAAACTATTAATAATACATTATAATTATATATTTGGAGAAACTTCACAAACCAAAACTATACAAGAGTCAAAATAACC
Source organism: Lepisma saccharinum (assembly GCA_022664845.1). NCBI lineage: Eukaryota > Metazoa > Arthropoda > Insecta > Zygentoma > Lepismatidae > Lepisma > Lepisma saccharinum. The sequence goes on from JAGDQP010028726.1 coordinate 9,809, forward strand.
ACCAAGACAAATTTTGTGAAAGCAGAACTTAAATATTGTACATCCGAGAGGCATAAAATGAGTAAAACAATTCCCGTGTAAATGAATGGAAGGTGCGTACCAAGATGGCTGAGGTGATCTACAGCGTTAACGTGATGTTCTGTACGAAATGTCGCACTTCTCTGAATCCCCGTTTGTTTTCCAAACTATAAAGCGCGTAACGTTGAATTAATTCACAGCAAACAACAAAATTAGTACAATAACTTTGTAGTATGAACATTTTTAAATTGTGCTAATAGCAAAACCAAGCTTAGTTTTGTTCAGAAAGATATTCGCACAGACAAAAACAAACAAATCTCTCAGTTTACATACAACCTGGAGATGCGAAGAAAGGGTTCTCGAAAGACAAGCACAGTAACAGGGTAGGAAACTAATACAAAATTATCATTCTGCAATGATTTTTTTTTTTTTTTTTAGAAATGTTATTTGTTTAAAGATTATATTTTAACTTCCAACTAGGTGGTCTGTCATAATTAAAAATTAGAGCACTTTTCCCCTTTCGATGAATCTTTTATTAAAACATTTCTGGTGTCTTAGAAGTACTTCCCTTGTAAGTACGTATGGTGATTTCCAGCCTGGGATCCACGGAGATTTCTTTGTAGAGGGTCTGTGAAAAACATAGTCTGCGAATTAACGGGGGATAAGGAAAAAATCCCCCCCCCTCTCTGTGATTGTGCATGTGGTCGCATATATAGTGTATAATATTAGATTCATGTTTTTTTCTTATCAACAACACTTCATCCTCGCCATAGCTCAATGGTAGTGCGTTGGCGTAGAATTCGAAGGTCGTGGGTTCGATCCCACCGGTCGACCATCCTGACTGAGGGTTTTCCTCAGTCACACTAGGCAAATAAGCTCTGACTGACACCTTCCCGAATCCTTTCGCCTCCCCTATCCGGCCTGAACCTTAGATGGCTAAAGGCCATAGATAAAATTTAACAAAAATATTCCATCCCTCCTGTGAAAATTCCTTAAATCGCACACTGGTGGAGCATGAGTAAAATCATATAAGGAATTGATGTGAAACAAGGACAAGGTAGGAGCAGGAAGCAAAGGATGTCATTCTCCCTAAATCCTCCCTTGGGAACGGATACGACGATAAATTGTTTTGAAAAAGGTTGGGATCGAAACAGACATGAAAATGCGACAACACTGTGGTGTCATGTCACAGCAACGTGTAAGACAATTCAGGACAAGGACCTTGTGTACCCTGTACCTAGTAACTAGATCCTGGCCGACTATTTTCCTTCCAGGAGTTCCAGCATCCTTTCCCCCAGCCTATCCCGGCCTGAGTCTGAGATGCCTAAAGCCCGTGAATAAATTCATCTACTCTTTCAGTCGACATATTACGTAATTTGTGACACTGCCGCGTCATTTTTGCATCATGAACTTCTCATATTTCCACATTCCTTAAAAAGTTTTTTTTTTTATTTCCCTTTAAGAAATCGTACCGTTAGCTTATGAGCATCATTTTTTAAATAATCTGTATCAACTTCTTCTAACCAGCTTTGCTTGTTTGACAAACATTAACGTTTTATGTGCATAGAACACAAACACATGGCATGTCCCCAGGGTATTTTGAATCATGAGCAGTATTCTAAGAGCCCTTGCAAGTTATTTTTTGGGCCCACTACCAAGAAGGCTATTAACGACCCTTGAAAGGTGATGTTTGGGGTCCACATGCCACAATGACCACTACCACAAGGGATCTTTGGTTACCAGAGGGTAAGCCTTTTGATTTTCAGTATGAACTCTTTAGTTACTGTACGCTCCTGCATGTGCCCTAATTTTTCTATAAAAATAAACACATTTTGAGAAAATTACCCAACAGCTTAATTTTTGGACTCCTCCGTCACCCAGTAAATGCCAGGGTGGTAGTCTACCCGCAACATAGGCCCTGGCCGACACCTTCCCGCATCTTTTCCCCTTCCCTATCCCGGCCTGAGCCTAAAACCCATACATAAAAATTCAAAGACTCAAAAAAACATTTTTCGTCATCGGAAACATTTTTGGATACTATTTTCACGAGTTGGCAACACTAATCAATACTATTACGTTTTGCTCCGTTGCTATAGAGATCCCATGCTGGTGGTGCAACGTGCAATACTACTACAAAGCTATTTTTTTTCTAGAAAGAGAGAGAGAGAGAGAGAGAGAGAGAGAGAGAGAGAGAGAGGGTCCTACTTCAGCGGATGAACAGATGGTTTGGACACTCCTGTTTACCTACTGCTGAGGCGGCGCGTTGTGTTTCATGAACACCCTCCCCCCACTAACGCACCTCGTGCAATGTAATCAGAAAACAAGGCACATTTTTCTCTTCTTTCTCTATTTTTACCCCTCTAAGGGGTTACGTGGGGATCAGTGGGGGGGGGGGGAGTGAGGAGAGAAAACTTGAGAGAGGAAATTTTCTCCATTCTCATTCCCTTTCTCTCGGCTTTCCATTCGATTTCATTTTGTATACCAATTGCTCAGCGAAATAGTGACTGGACCACCCTCAGAAGTGTCGGACTGTAGAACAATAGTCGTACAGATGGTTTGAGAATGGGTTTAAGCTTTTTTTTTTTTTAAAAAAAAAGAAAAAGAAACAAAAACTCCAGTTAATTCAAACAGCGTTCAAAATGTTCATATTTTTGTCGTCACTTCCATCCCACCAGCTTCAAGCATTTTTTTTTTAACTTTCCTCCCCTTTCCACCAAACGCTTTAAAGAGATAGATTTGGACTCGTAATACTTGGTTTCACGTCTGCTTGAGTAATAAATTTAGTAATATATATTTAAGAGGTGACTTTAAATTTAAATATATTTTAAACGGCTTTTTACATGAACCAGAAGGTAACCAACCAATTCTGTAGGTAGTTGCAATATATCTCAAGATGGGCACCCCTCAAAGATTAACTTCTTCTTAAGGAATCTGAAAATTTTAGCATTATATAATATTGCTTTACATGTGAGGCAGTTTTGACATATTCGAGAATAACTGAACGTATGCCAATACCTTATGAACTAATCTTGAGTATGTTCTAAATTCTGTTAAGATCCAGTCCTGACTATGAAGTTCAAATCCTTTTATTGTCCTGATAGTCCCCAGTGTTATCAGTATTTCTTATTTTATACATATGTGGTAAAATTAGTTGTGTCCCTCAACTTTTCAAATGAAGTACTGTTGCCCCACAGATTTTTCTTTACCCTGGCGCCGTCGCTCAGGATAGGGGGCGGGAGAGAAGTTAGGATATTCTATACCTACGAAGTTTTTACAGGGCATCTCGAAATGCCTTCTTTTTACAGCTGATCGGAAATATAGTTTTAGTACCGTGTTAATTCGCGTAATAGTCGCACTTTTTGTATCGATTTTAAAAGCGAAATTCCAAGCGCGACTATTACGCGAAGAAAACTGATAGCCAATACTGTTCATGTTACCTATATCCATCCATATAAATCCATAGAAAAGCTTTTAAAAAATATATTTTTGGCAACTTAACGATTGGTTTGTAGACCATTTGTTGTTTACGAAAAGTCGTCTTGAATTGCCACAAATAGGAAGAAAAATGCATTAATCCGGGGAAACTACCCGGAAACCGGATGTGAATGGTCACCCTACCTTATATAGTGGGATAAGGCAGCTTGCGCAAAACAAAAAATAAATTTTAATATTTAAATTCTATTAAAACAATAAATATTTTAATGAATAATAATATGATCAGAATTATTCAATTTATTTATTATATTTTGTTTGAATTTGAATTTTTATTTATGGTCTTTAGGCATCTAAGGCTCAGGCCGATTATATTTTGTTGTATTGAAATATCTGTTATACTACATATTCTATCATTGCCCATAAAATAATTCTTTAAACAATGCTATATTGTATTCGTGTGAGGTGCAAAATACTGCGCATACGTGTTATTCTGTTATTATATGGTTTAAAAATAAATATTTAATTTAAAATCCCTAAATACAAGATATTCCGATTGCACAAACCAGACTTTTAAATATCAGAAATCATTCAGCAAGAAAAATAAATAAGACTTGGGAAAACAATATAATTCAAAAGAACCAAAAATGACGTTATAGAAATCAAGTTTCGGTTGGAAATAAATGTGATTAATAAATTATACAATACTATCTACATCTTAGAGGTGACGTCAGAGGATCCAAAAATATTTGTAGCACGTTGAAAAGATTGTTGCCGGTGTTCACAATAACTTTTAAAAGCAATAACAATTACACCGAAAAAAGATGCTCTCCCTCAATTTGTGAGATAACTAACAAAAATAAAAGAATTAAAAAAAAGACAAGTGGAAAAATTATGTGGGTGGGGTCAAATTTAAGGTCAAATCGTTGTTACGCCGTGAAAACATGCATATATACACTGAGAAAAAATGGGGGAAGGGGATAAAGTGTCCAACTGTCTGTGAGAAAGATTGCCTAACAGAAGCACAGGAAGTCGGATAAGTGCCTCCTCCCCAAAAACATCATATGGGCCAATTCCAAACTTCCTGCCGTAGTAACAGACGTATCGCTTCCGCGCAGTCATTTGTTTTACTCCACGCGGGAAGCAATCCGACCACCAGATTGCGCTGGAGAACTCATTTTTTTCTTTTTCTCTCTGGAGTAATCGTTCCCGATTGTTCTAACCTTGAATAATAGCTCGCACGGTCTATTATTTGTATGGAATTAGAGGTTATGGGGGATTTTCTTTAATATCAAAACCAACACCATCATCACACATTACTGTTATTATGACAGGTATCTTCTTCAGCTGCAAAAGGAAATTGAAACAACTCTTTCCAACGAATTTCGTTCAGTTGGGGAAATAAACGGAGATTGGAAATCTAATAATTATTTTAATTTCACCGTTTTAAAGCCATTAGGACTTTGATCGCAATATGCGAATGGCATAGTGGAAACTCCTTATCATAAAAAATATTATTATTGGTTACACTCTAAATTCTGAAGAGCTAGGGCAGCCGTCGAACGGTGGGAGACAACACCTTTGAAAGGGTCTCTTTTGACTCGTAAAGTACTTGAGAACAACGTTCAAATCTTACTCCTGACGTCTTTGGTATGCTATTGTCCCTGAGAAAAGTTATCAGCTCTTCTGTTGTCATTTTAAACTAAACGTGATTAACTTCATAATAAGCCTTTTCGATAACCTTTGTGATAACAAACTTAACTAGTGTCTACGAACCACTCTAAAAATAGTCTACGAATCCTATGTAAAAAGATCACATTTGCTATACCAAGCGAGACCGTTTCCTTGAAAGCCACTCTTTTTGATTGAAATTCAGTAATTCTCGATGAAAGCACTTTATCAAGAAAAGAGTGAATAATGCTGCTCTTCTAATTTCGTGTGTAACACAAACTAAATTCATGGTAAGAAAAATTAATTTCTTATAGTGTACCCATGCTTTTTAAAGAGATTTTAAAGGTTTTCCCTATACACTGAAAAAACTGTACCTTTGAATAGTGGGTACAAAATGTCAATTTTATACCCACAATTTTTAAGAGGCAGTGGCGAACCCAGGGTTGGGTTTATAGTGGCGGTTCTTTCCCTCCCAGTTCTTGGTAGGAAACAGATTAATCCCTGTACCCGTTACTGATTCTCAAAAATTGTGGGTACATTATACCGCCTATGTTTCAGAGACTGTGACGGGCACAGGGTTTCATATTTTACCATCGTTTTCTTTTTCTTTTAACATGTTCCCTCCCAAGAACTGGGAGTCAAAGAACTACCCCTCTAAAACCAACCCAGGGTTCGCCACTGCCTCTCAAAAATTGTGGGAACAAAATTGGCATTTTGTACCCATAATTCGAAGGTACAGTTTTTACAGTGTACGAAAGGGTATATTTCTTTGTTAAATATTATGTATAATGAAAGGCTACTATTTTAGTGAAAAGTTATCTTATATTCTTGAGAATCTTTTAAACAAATGCACTGAAGAAAACTAATCAGATACTGTACGTGTTATGGATATATAAAATGAGAAATTTTAATCACTGCTGCGTACTTTAAGTATGCAAACATGGAGAACAAACGGATTTTTAGATCCATGGATTGCATTAATAAGCTGTTTTGGTTTCCTAAGAAAGAAACAGACTATGGGAGTGGAATAGGATCTAGGTTGTTGCATTAACCAACACAGATTTTTTCTACGTTTTAAAATTTCTACTGTATAAGACCACTTGACATTGTTATGATTTGTAGGGTTACTTAGTTGTAATTTAAACCCACAAACACCCATCCTGAAGACAGAATTCGGTCCTGCAATCTTCAGCACGGAGGTCCAGCGCACTGGTCTATACGCTGACACTAAACATTGTGTTTACGCAGTTTTGAAACATCGAAGAAAAAAGAGAAGCGCCTATGTAGTGAAGAGAGTTCTAAGTCAGCTTCTTTCGGAGATAAAACCGGGCCACTTTTGGTGAACCGGTGACCCAGCCTGGCCCGAACATAGGTGACCAACACCGAAGCTGCTCTGGGAACTATAAAGAAATGGGAATTTTCCGCGTCGTATTTTTGGTGCTTTTGGAGGAAACACGGGGACCGGAGGACCCCTGAAAGAAACACTGTTCAAACGGAAGGGAATAATTAACAACTCTGATTTGTCCTCCGGGTAGTGGTGCCCACCAGACGAGACGAGACAGTCAAATGTCCATGGGAAACGAGACGAGACAGAACTGACGTAATATACAATATACATCTTTTCGAGACATGTTCTGGACAAGATCTATTTTCAAGATGAGACAGTCTCAATTTCGTCTCGTGGGCAACACTACCTCCCAGTCATCGGGCCACCAGGTCTCGAGTATATACCCGGTTCAAAACTTGACCCGAATTCACCGATTGACCCGGTGACTCGTTTCAGCTCTGGTTTCTTGCAACAAACAAGATTAAAACATTGTTGAAAAATAGTCATTGTTGAAAAATTAGTCATTTGCATTATTTTCTAACGAAATACAAATAACACATCCATATCACTTAGCAATTTCATATTAATTAAATTAATGAATTTAGCTTCATTTTCTGCTTGCTAATATAACTAATACCATAATATCTATGTAACTGTGAATAGTTAAGAGAAAAAAATGTTATTTGTAAAGTCTCCAGTGGCATGTGCTGGACATTTTTCAACTTTATCTGTTGGAAGAGTTTTCTTGCACTATATTGTCTGTGAATGTGTTATACGTGTGTGGGAGGGAGGAGAGTATGTATACAGAAAACGCGATGAGACAAGCGGGTCTGTTTTACGAGCGTGCAAAAGGCTTTAATCTCAATGACTTGTGCAAACAAAACCTTGTTAGCAAAGTGGAAGCCGCTGTTTGTGTGTATATTCAGCGGGAAACCAGTAAGCCAAGTTGGACGGAGAGCCAAAGTCTGGCCAACAACACCTCTCTCTCTCTCTCTACTTCTCTCTTTCTTTCTTTCTCTCTCTCTCTCTGTTACACGCAAGTTTGCTTTGTAAGCACAAAACACACACAACAATCTTTTTTAATAACATTTCATAGACCCCTCTCCCTCTTTTGGACCTTATTTCGCCACTTCTCTATTTGAGCTATTATCACCTCTCTCTCTCTCTTTCTGCGTGTGTGTGTGTGTGTGTTATTTTCCATATACTTGTCTGGTGAAAGGTTTCCCTAACTGTATAGTGAATATAAGCGAATACACAACGAAAATATTTTGTTCATAAATCTGTTAAAATAGTATCTTTTGTAAACAAAGAAAGAAAGGTGAAAAGAAAATAGCTCTACAACCGAAAGATGAAAAATATATACAGTGAAACTTCTATATAGTGGACAGTAACGGGGAACGTAAAACTGTCCGTTATTCGGAAAAAGCTTCGGATGCAACACCATAAAAATTACTGCAATGTACACACAAGTTTGGGCAACATTATCTTGCTGTTTACTGTATTTTCACACGTAATGTACACTAATGCAGTTTTCTAAGTACAGTAAAAGGAAATTGAAATACACATGTTGTTGTTTATATGTACGTACTGCCAAACACAAGTACAAACACAAAAAGTACTAAACAATATGCATTTTAAAAATAAACTAAACGAAATACAAAAGAAATACAATACCTTACTCAACAATGCGCGATAATGTTAGAAATCCTGCCCGTTATTGTTTGAAATTCCAGAAAATAGGAGAGTTTTATTCTCGGCTGTCCGTTATTTGGAAGTTCTACATAGGCGCTGCGGAATAGTTTTCAGTGTCCGCGTCCGTTATTGAGAATGTCCGCTATTCAGAAGTTATTTTTCCAATGTACCAAATGATGTTCTGCCGGGGAATTGAAAAGTGACCGTTATTTAGAGGTGTCCGCTTTTTTTAGAGGTGTCTGTTAGGAGAAGTTTCACTGTATTATTTTGACTATGATAAAAAGAAAAGTAGAGAATAATTATTTTTATGAGATGGCTATACACTGGCATTTGAATAAGGAAGCCAGAAATTAATACGACGAGAAGTTGGAGTGACAGAGATTTTTTTTTGATTTCCTAAAACTAAGTTAATATTATATTATTATTACTATTAATAATAATAATAATAATAATAGTATGTCCGAAGAGAGGTTCGTGACCCAAAGATTTCTTGGTGAAGTAATAGCAGTTTGTCATTGTCTTTGAAAAAGATACACTCAAAAGTCCAAGACTACAAGTTAGTTTGGATTAGACTCAAACCACCTACATTTCCACCAGGATCGAATCTAGGACCCCTCTATTGTAAGGCAATAACTGAAACCATATTCCTCCATTGTGAAGGATACAATAGGCCTACAAGGAATGCGCTTAGCAACCCAACACAGCGCTTGTCAACCGATCTCGCGTTTCACTCGTCTGTCCCCGCCCACCAGTCAGCTCGTTGCTTTCGTCTTGACTTTGCGCCTCGTGGTTTACTGCTGAATAGATCTTTGTATTTTCTTTCCACGAATTTAACATAATAAAGTTGGTACTTCAATAGGTCCGACATGTCCTGGTGTTCAAGTATGTGAATTAAATTGTTTTATTATTAATTAATAACTTAATGTGTGGCCTAAAGTTACCGCAGAACCACGGACCGCTTGATAGGCAGGGATACGTGAATCAAGCGCGAATTTTGAGCCGACGTGCGCTGCGTTGCGTTGCTAGACGTAATCTCTATAGTAAGTAGTATAGCAGTATAGTAGGTGTAATGTTAGAAGTAGTTGTAATAGTAGCGATATTATTATTATTATTATTATTATTTGTTGTTGTTGTTGTTGTTGTATCACCAATAGTTGCAGAAGTAGTAATCCAGCCCTTGTGGTCCAGAAAGTAACGTCACGGACTTCGCATCGGCAATGGGGAGGCATATGGGTTCGAACTCCACTGCCGGCCATTCTGGCTGAGATTATCCTCAATAACACCAGGCAAAATGTCGGGATGGTACCTTCAAACCAGGCCCTAACCTTCACACATCATTTCTCTACCTTATCCCGACCTGAACCAGACACGCCTAAAACCCATAAATAAATTCAAATCAAATTAATAGTAGTAGTAATGGCAGTAATAGCTTTCTATTTGTGTCCTTCGGGCCAGGGCAACCACCTAGTATACTATTATAATACAGAAAATGTTTACTGTCTGGTCTAGTAGTGCTTCCGCATTTCGATAATTTTCGAAAAAGAAACTCGTACAGGGGCGAAACCCGTCCGAGACGGTGATCAGTTGATCACACTTGAATTATCGCTCCCGAAGGATTTCTCGTGAGATGAGAAATGACTCTTCAAACTAACAGTTCTTTATCCGCCCCCTCTCTTCCGTGAATATAGCATCTCATCTTGTGACATTGAACCAATGCGTCACGTCTATTAAAAATAGATTGTCACGTGTAGCTACTATTTATGAACCATTTGTGTGCATTCTATCTTTTTTTTTTAAAAAAAAACTTTTTTAAGGCACGAATGACTTGAAAAGAGAACAGTTTTAAGCAATAAGAAAAAAAAAGCTATTATTGTTTTCCGATTTTTTCTCTCCGTTTTTTCTCCAGGCCGTTCCTATTTTTGGAAATTCTTCCACGTTTTCAGAAATTGAAAAAAAAAAAAGAGAAAAGAATAACAATAAGTAACATCCGTCGTATATACAGTAGTAGGCCTACCTACATATTGTCTCATTGCACCCTGCATATGTCAATGTGTAGACTCGTTCAATTTCGTTGACAGCTGGTCACGATTCAGTGAAAAGAAAGGGTAATATATATATGTGTGGATTACCCCCCCCCTCCACACACACACACAAAGAAAGAAAGAAAGAAAGAAAGAGAGAGAGAGATTTGACCACAGAAAAACAGGAGGGATTTTAGAAAAAAGAATTTGGGAAACATTCGATTCTTGAATGGTTTTACATCGAAAGAGTAATGTACAGTACATACTAACCTCACAGAGATTGACACAGCCGCCCATCCTGGCACTAGTATAGGAACTTGATCGAATTTTTCTTGTTCAACAAATCTGATTAATTTTCTTTCCGACGTGTATAACAAACAGTAAACTCTGAATTAGATTTTTTTTTTTTAAAATAAACAAATTGTTGTATAGGGGCGTTGTCAATGTACGTACTATAACAAAAACACCCACAACAATTCCTTCTGTTAAATTCAACCATAAGGTTCACTTTTTTTTTTTTTTAAGGATTATAAGTACTTTTTAAAAAGGCATAAAAAAGAACCACTAATTCTTTCTGACAAAATTAATGGGAAAGATTCATGGTTCAAGGTCTTTTGCAAATGCATCCGTGTGAAATTCTGTCACTACTGTAACAAATACGACAACCTGTAGAATGACGAAGGAACCTTTAGAAGGATGAAGCACTAAATTATTATTTGGTAACCAAACCTCATTGCTTATGAATGAACATAAATCAATATTTAAGTTCTCTAACGAGGTAACTAACCAGCTGTAACTACATAACTGGACTCACAAGTAATGTCCTGGAGCTGTTCATTTCGAGATGGTGCTGTATATATTTAATAGGTTCTAGAGTACAATAAACATAGGCCTCTTCTTCATTATAATTTCATTTAACTCAATTGGTTGTATGAATTAACATTTGGGGCTGAAATTATAACTTTTGTGTAAACAGATAAATAAATTTAAAAAAAAAAGAAAAGTAATCTGATGCACTTTTAGGGATAATTCCATTAAATTTTGTCTTGATATTCTTGGCTGCCAAATTGGACAAAACGAAGATAATTGGACAATTTGGCTACCTATTCTCAGAATCAACCTGCTTGTGATTTTGGGTCCTCTTCATACGACTTTGAGCACCCGAAAAATAGGATCAAATCGGAAATTTGTTTTTTTTATTAAATTTCATTATGTGTTAACATTGAGCAAATAAATTATTTTTCAATATTTACAAGCACTAAATTTCTATGTGGTTACATTAAACTCCTTTACATGCGTTAAATTTCCAAATACCTTGCTTGATTTAAAAAAACAACAACATAGAAACATAAAGGAATCTTAATGTCTTTAAACTTCTTTATAAGATAACGCATCAGGGTACAGTCAAGACCAACGATCTTCTTCCTATTTTTAATGTAAGAGTACCCAGAGAGAATACTTGTTACCAATATTATCTCTATAAGCCATGAAAACCACGAATAAGTTCTGGTTTAGCGATCAATTCTTTACAGATAGTCTTACAATAGTTGCCGTGGCTCAGACAGTAGCGCGTCTGACTACGAATCGGGCGGCCCAGGTTCAAATCCCGGACAGGACACTGGAGACTTTTCTCGCAGTGTTCCCATGACTGGCGCTCTGAGGTACACTCAGTCTCCTATCAAATTGAGTACCGGAGTGTCGTAGGTACTCCTGGGCAACTTGTGAAGGTAAAGGCTGTCGAGCGTGGGACTGACCACTCCACCTCACTTAATATCGTAGGTCAAGAAAATGTGGAGCATTACCTCCACATCCCCCATGTGCCGTTCACGGCGCGTGCGTATCGCACAGGATAGCTTTACCTTTTTTTTTTTACTTTACAATTTACTACCATCGCCACCAGATTTGTGTGTCAGCAAAAGAAATTACTGTTTCAAGTACACATTAAAAAAAAAAGAGACTATGATTTTATTGTCTTATTGTTATTTTTTTACTGATGTGACTGTTATATCACTTTGCTACAAGATTGATATAAAGTGGCGTTTGCTGTCAAATTCAAAATAAATAAATAAATAAATACAGCTTCTCGCTTTCATTTACTACATAAAGTGATGTATTTTAATAAGATTTCTGTGGTAAAATTTGACGTGCTGTTTATAATAAGCCTAATATTATTAAATACCATTTGCAATGACTACTTTTGCATAAAAAATTGAAGGTTATCTTTAGAAAAGAAATTATTTTTAATCAGACTTCCTGACTAATAACCCTCCTGACTTTCACCTTCTCAAAACCACCTTTACAGAACAGATTTATTGTATTTTCTTAAATGTATTGTTTGTTTTTGTTCAGATTATAGATATTTTGCTACTTTTATTATTTTTCCATGTTTTTTGTAGTGTAAACTGGCTATCACGTGCTGTATCTAGGATATTAAATTAACCACGTGTTTGTCAAATAAGAGGTTTCTTACGCATATCTTTTGACACGAAAATGTAGACATTTTGTAAGTACTTACTTACTTACTCTATGGCTTATGGAACTCGCAAGTTCATCGCCGCAGTAACAAACGTTCGCCATTGGATTCTATCCTGGGCAGTATCAAGCCAGTTTTCATCACGAACACCTACTTCTCGAAGATCTCTTCTAATATTGTCCTCCCAACGACGTCTCGGTCTTCCCAATGGCCTCTTTCCATCGGGCCTTCCAACCAGGATTGAATATAATCTTCGTTTTTCCCCCATCCGAGCTACATGCCCTGCCCACCTTAGTCGTCTCGATTTCATTATTTTTACAACATCTGGTGAATCGTACAGTCCGTGGAGTTCTTCATTATGCAGTCTCCTCCACTCTCCAGTCATCTCGTCCCGTTTCGGCCCATATATCTTTCTCAAAACCTTATTTTCAAATACACGTAATTTATGTTCATCTGCTAGGGTCGTACTCCAACTTTCGCAACCGTAAAGTATTACCGGCAGAATAACCGTTCTGTATATTTTTAATTTCAATTTCCTTGATATTAATCGCGATGCTAGAAGTTTTTGGACTGAGTAGAAACATGCGTTCCCCGATACTAAGCGACTTTTTATTTCTTCCGTGACCTCATTTTTGCTTGTTACGTATGCTCCCAAGTATTTAAATTTGTTTACTTTCTCTATTACCTCATCCCTAATTCTTATGTTTTTAATTCCTTCATTCCCTGTGCTTCGGCTTGTTACTATGTATTTTGTTTTATCTATGTTTACCTGTAGACCTATCTCATCGCACGCTTCTACTAAGACATCGGTGTTGCTTTGTAGTGCATCTATATCGTCCCCTATTAAATCTACATCATCCGCGTATACAAACAGTTGATTCAAACCATTCAATGACAGTCCCTTTTTGTCCCCTTTAATTTTTAAAATCGCATATTCTAACGCGAAGTTAAACAGTAGTGGTGACAAGGCATCGCCTTGTTTCAATCCGTTGCGAATCTTGAAACTATCTGACATATTATTACCTATCCGTACTCTGCTTATGGGGTCGCTGAGACACATCTTCACTAGTTGGACCAATTTTTTCGGTATTCCAAATCGTATCAGGATACTGTATAACTTTTCCCTTTTGATAGAATCATATGCTTTCTTAAAATCAATGAATAGCTGATGAACCGTCCCATTGTATTCCCATTTCTTCTCCAAAATTTGTCTCAAAGCAAAAATCTGGTCCAACGTGGATCTATTTCTTCTAAATCCACATTGGTGATCTCCAATTATTTCATCTACGTATACATTTAGGCGTGTTAACAGAATATTACTTAATACCTTGTAACAAGTTGGAAGTAACGAGATTCCGCGGTAATTATTGCATTCCGACTTATCGCCTTTTTTGTAAATCGGAACAATTATTGATGTTTTCCATTCCTTTGGGAGCTCCTCCTTTCTCCATATAGCACTTATCAATTTATGTAGTTCCTTG
>JAGDQP010028727.1:0-23920 GCA_022664845.1 Lepisma saccharinum
AAATTAAGGATGCTTTATTAATATTACAATATCATTAAGAGCGTAAAAATATTATAATATGTGATGCCTAGTGCAAAATAACAACACCTTTTCAAAATTTTGAAAATCTTAATTCTAAGCTAGTGTATCAAAGCTCAAAAGTCACTATTAATTCAATATATGTTGATTAACTTTGCTTTATATTAATACTTTGAATATCTTTTAAAATTATATCTTGAACATTTAATTTATATTGGCCTTCATGAAGTTGTATCAATTCGAATAATTATTTCATAAAAATGACAAAATATAACTCCTAAACCATAATTTCCTAATTATTCTCTCGCTATAAGATCCTGTGCTTTTCTTTCAGGCATATAAAATATGTTGTTAGTTGTATTATTTATTTCACATTGTTCACTGTTCTAATTTCGCTAAATTAACATACAACTAGCTTCTTTGATATTTTGCTGTTTAATTAATATTTTCAACCCTACATACCATAACTAATAATTTATTTTTTGAGTTCTTTCAATAATGACTTAAAAATGCGATAAATGAAAGTGCCAAAAGAAAACTTTAATTACTACCTGAAATTACAGCAAACTAAACTTTCACAACAAAGTCTTTATTTCTACCTTTTATCAAATATAATAATTCAAATTATTATTGAGTATGTTTTCTGTTTAACAAATTCAATTGCATTTTTTGAAATTTAATTTGTATACTATGTCATCGCAGTGACGTTCTATGGCTAGTGTATTAAAAGCAATGTACGTTTAAACTGATTCTCGGCAATAACCACTGAAAAAGAGGAAGGCTGTGAGGTGGAAAGAGAGAGAGAGAGAGATGCTAAGAGAACCTGATAGAATAAATGAATAAAAAGTTTTCGAGAAAGAGGGAGAGCAGCAAAACGAGAGAGAGAGAAAGAGTGAGAAAGGTAAGGTAGATTATGTTAAAAATAGCGATGAGGAGTGTACCGGAGTCTAATTACGAGCGAATGTATCCTGGATGTTGTTTTTTGCGCACAGCGGGGACGCAAAATGTGGTTGCCCGCCTACAGGATACCTGGCTACGTTCCAGAGCCATGACTGCAGTGCGGGACGACGACCTAATACAACACAGGTATAAGCCCTTTTGTGTCAAGATAATAGCTGGTGAGAACGCATTACGTGATATTTCTCACAATCAATAACATTGTTAGTGTTAGGAAAGTTATTTCACAGTTGAAAAAGGATATGCATTGAAAGTATAGACCTTTCTTGTAATTCACCTGTTACTTGGGGCTTCAATAATTTGTCTTATTTGAAATCCAGGGAGACATTTTATTAATATAAAATTAGTATTGTAAGTATTTGTAATTGTTTAGTAGAGAGCAGAGAATATATAAATAATAAAGAGTTTCATGACCTTTTCATCTGAAATGAAAAGAAACATATTAGTTTTATATAACTGTTTCCAAATATATGTGATAAATATAATTTATATTCCTTAATAATTTAAAATTCACAAACATTAGAAGTATATCAAGCGCTAATTATAATTTTCTTTATTTGATGCAGATTCCAGAGCTTTTATTCCGTGCAAGGTCTTGACAAGTACTACTTGCTTATACGGAATCACAATACAGATAGACTTAGTGAGTCATAAAATGTTTGCTAGTAATGAACTATATTAATTCAGCACAATAGTACAATTCTATAAAAGTTTGTTTCAAGAACTAAAGGTCGACATCATCAAATTTCACAATGAAGAAACACTTTGGGTGCAATTGCGAATCAAATTTACATAAAAATAAATTCCCTGTAAAACTTAGATGGTGGTTGTGCGTATGCGTTCACAAAATGTCTTTGTGCATAATATGTAAACGCATCCACACGCGCACACTTTTAAAAAAAACGAACACATGCACACGACCACGCACGTATACAAACCACAAACACTCAACTTTATTTTATATTTCTCTCGCACACGAACATTAAATATAAGGCTAGCAAATGAAATAAAATAATTCAAAATGAAAATTTTAAAATAATTTCTATAAAAAGAAAATAATAAAACAAGAGAAAAACTAATCTGGTCACACTTAGTCACGTTCTGTGGTGACCTTGTTCTCCCGCACAGGAAACTTTTTTCTAGCTTTAATTTCACAATCATTTGACAATTCCCTTTTCTTAAGGACACAACAAATTTTGAAATCTTCCCAATTTCTTCACTAGTATTACTTAATTTTTTTATATAATCAACATAATTACAACATATTCTGAGTAAGAATAATTTATGTGACTACTAGATAATATTTTTGTCTGAACATCTATTATATAAAATAATAATTGTGCCTAAAATACACATGTTTTATATGGAATTTTTAACTCATTAAAAAAAAAAAAAAAAAAATCTGTATAATAATTAGACAAGAACTCTTGCAAGCTCAAGCAACGGTCACATTTTAAGTTCTACTAGTTTCGTTCTCAACTGAAGTGCTATTTATATTTCTTTTGGCTTTACCAATTTAGAAGAAACAAACTTCAAATAGTCCCAACACAAGTTAACTAGAAGATATATTCAATATTTTAGATCTTATAATCATATTAGAGTATTGTGTA
Source organism: Lepisma saccharinum (assembly GCA_022664845.1). Classification (NCBI taxonomy): domain Eukaryota; kingdom Metazoa; phylum Arthropoda; class Insecta; order Zygentoma; family Lepismatidae; genus Lepisma; species Lepisma saccharinum. The sequence continues at coordinate 2,586 of JAGDQP010028727.1, forward strand.
TTCGTTGTGAACGAAGAAAAGTAACATAAATATTTAAATATATACTTGTTTCTGAACCTTCGGTTTTATCTAACTCGGAAGACACGTTAATAAATTTAGGAAAATAAATTAATAAGAATTCCTTTAGAGGAACTGTATGTTTTGTGGATACAACATTTTTATGCAATGTTCTATTGGTAATTTCAATTTGATATTGACTTTATCAAAACATTAGCACTGCATATATTATTTTAAGAAAACAGAGTCAAATTGAATTGCATCAATATTGAAGTGAAATAACACCTCAAAATCATTCCTAAAGAATCAGAATTACTTATTGTTATAAATTGATGCAATTCGAACCTCGTCTACTTACAAGAAAATATGCCTTCATTTTAGAATAAAGTCATAATCAAACATTGATATTATCGTATGCTACGTACCTCAGATAAGAGGTCAAAATGTCAAATATGGTAGATGGATCAAAGACAATTAACGTGAGACATTCTGCCCGAGACCCATCGTACAAGATGCTATCTTCTAGCTATACCGCAACTACAAACTTTCAAGGTAGCGCCTTAAAGTACGCAACACTGATAGATTTCCTGCTAATTCAAAGATAAAATAAACATCTTTGGTGGAGCTAGCTTCCATGTGTATGTGATGCAACGTGTGGTCTAAGTGTTCTTTGTATAATTTTTTTAATATAAAATGCGTATGAGTAAGATATTAAATAAGCTGACAACGAAAGTTAGATAAACGCCAAGCGTTTACTTGATATACTGAATGTTGCAAACCTAACACACTAAATTAAAAGAGCGGAATATTCACTCTTCTTACGGAGCGGAAAGAGAAACCACTGCTTTAGAGCGAAATTTTCGATAAAAAAAAGAGTGGTTTTGAATGAAACGCTCTTGCTTTTTATCAAAAGTTGATCTTCCTAGATAGAATTCAGACGTCTTGAAATGTAATTTGTTCTTCAAACTTGAAAGAACGATTTCTTATCTTTTTATAGTGATTTGTTTCTCATCTTTTTAGACTGATCAATGCATCATGGCTTCTAGTCAAGTTTGTTCTCCGCCATTTGTTACTGCGATGGTTAACGAAAAACTAAGCTATACTCTGCAAATTATCGCGTTGCATTTAGTTAAAAATGAAAACAGAAAACTTAGGAACTTTTCTGAGTGACAAAAATATATCAGAAATGTCAGGAGTAATATATGTACAAGAAATTTCTGAAAGTTGTTGTCAAGTACTTGACCAGACAAAAGAAACTATTTCAAATGCGTATTCCTGTAGTTGGACCGCTGCTTGAAGGGTTAAGGCATTGGATAGCTGAGCAGAAGGTACCGCGTTCAAATCTTCCGGAAATTAATTTTTTAACTCTTTTTCAATCGTAAGTATATTACTTTTCTTTATCTTACTCAATGCATCGTTTTACATTTTCAACATTTTCGTGCGTCGTTCTTGTGTTCAAAGGATAAAAACTTTATCTGAATAGATGGAAATTTACCTAAAAATACTGAAATAATAATTTTTTTATCTGTTTTATTCATTTTACATGTGAATTTCTTTAACGGAATTAAGTGCAGTTGACACTGTTTTAAACAAGAGAACATTTTGAATGATATCAGATCATATCACTGTTTCAAACAAATGGCATTTTGAAGTCTTAAGCAGAGAGAAGAGAAAAAGAAATGTATTCTTAAGAAGAAGTTTTTAAATCAAGTTAATATAATCTGTAAATCTACAATCTATATTTAGTTTTCCATGAAATCAATACTTAAAGATCTCTTAAGGTAAAAGAGGAGTTAATAATTATTAGTAAATGAATTACTGTATTTCGAGGTGAAACGATTGTATCGATAAAGGATTGCTCATTAATGCATAAACCAATCTAGCAAGCATTATATTTTCGAAGTAAAGCATAATTGTTATGTGGTAGTTCTTACTACAATCTTCTAATAGTACAGTATACCTAATAAGTAACTACATACTTGAAGTGTGTAGATCGGGGAATATTACTTTAATTTCAACAGTGAAAAAGTGTAACGACCCTTTCAGACCTTCCAGGTGAATGCAAATAAAGAGTCGTTTCTTTCATCTATATGTATGTTCACTGGAGCAGTGGAATCTATATTTCTCTTACGTATAGTGTTGTTGAAATTAAAGTAATATTCTCTACAATATAGAAACTACACATCTTGAATTATGTAGATTCTTATTAGGTATAATGTACTGTCTAAAGGTTGCTGTAAGAACTACCACGTTTACTTTGGTAATGAAATCCTTGTAAAATTAGTTTATGTAACATTTACTATCGTTTCACACTTCTAAACATAGTAATTAATTTATTAATAAATACTTATTAACACCTGTTTTAACTTACGAGATCTTTAAGTATTGATTTCAAAGAAAATTACATATATTTTAAAGATTTCCAGACTATATTAACTTGATAAAACATTTCGTTTTAAAAATCCTTTACCCTTTCTTTGAAACAGTGATATCAAAATCAAAATGTCCTTTTTTGTTTGAAATAGTGTTAACTGCCCTTAATTCTGTTATAATAACTTTTATGTAACGTGAATAAAAAAGATAAAAAAATTAAGTTTCCTGCAATAAATGGCGTTGTAATCTAACTTTCTTTACCAACTTATTTACTCTCTCAGCCATGCCGCACTTTACATAAGAATTTTACACATAAGAACACTTGGAACACACGTTGCACAACATACGAATGAAGGCTAGCTTCACCAAACGTCTGTGTTCAGCTTTGAAGTAGCAGGAATTCTAGTCCAGTTGCATATGCTGCAAACTCTATCTCGGAATTGTTTTGATCTAAGACATTCTGTTTAGTGTTGTTGGAACTTATATTTTTTCAGAAGCATTAGTCACTTGTTATATAATGGACATTTAGAATTGCACATGTAGATTGCAATGATTGTATGCTAGTTTTGGAATAATGTAATACAATAAGAAAGCATTCCAAGTAATACTGAGCTCAAGTAATAATCGTGCTAAAAGAAATTAATACAAATGTTCATAGATTTGTGTGATAAAATCTGTTTTTGAATTGAAAACAGCACACCACATGACTAAAATGATTTCACTTGTCATCCATTGGTTATGGTAAAAACTGCCACTAAATGCAATCCAACAGGCTGCCATTTCTAGCAAAATTACAAATAGGATATAGTTTTAAAAATCCTTTTGTCGATTTAGTTCTAGTTTTGTTTGCATTATTCTGGTTCTTAGGGCTTTAGATTCATTCTGAAAACAACCAAACATTTCGGCTCAATTGGCAGCGAATCAATTAAAAGCTTGCAATCAATTGATTAAAAATATTCGATAGTTTTCAGGAAACCAAGGAAAATGGATTAATTTTATGATCCTTAGACCCATAAGAATAAAAACGTAACGGATATTAACTTAAATATGAAAAATGTGTATAAAATTTCGATTTCCATTAGCCTGTTGGACTTCACTTAATTACAATATTTTCTCTGTAGCCAATAGAGTGGAGGAATATTTATGCAGAATAGTTTCAGCACAAAAGAAGCACTTTAGTTGATTACTATTTGTCTTTTCCTGCAATTCCATTTAATTTAAATTACAGTAAAAATAGCAAAAAAAAAGATTAAAAAAAACATCGTAGGAAAAAATTGGGAAGACATCGCTTAGTGAGCCTGTGCAGCATCATCATCATGCATAATCCCAAGGAACGTTGTAGGGTTCCCGTTTGTTTTCGCGTCCAAGAAAAAGAGAAGGAAGCTGTTAGAGAAAGGGGAGATTAAAAAGAAATAAAAAAGTCATTAGTGTGATCTCTTTGTTGTTGTTGTTGGTTGGTTGGTTGGTTAGTTAGTTTGGTAGGGGTCCAAAACACCGAGGTCATGTGACCCGGCTTAGCTGGTCCCCTTGTTCTTTGAATTGTCAACGAGAAGAGAGACGTTAAATACGCCTCTGGACAGTGCAAGAAGAAAGATTGTTTTTTTCTTCTATGTATTTTTGTTTTTGTTTCGTCAAAAAACATGTATATATAAATATATATAATAACATACATAAGAGAAAGAGACAAAGAGATAGACAGAAAGAGAGCAAAAATATATCTGTATATCTGTTTGGGACATGAGTGGTGTCTGTCACCATTTTTTATCTGTCCTCAGAATAAAAGCAAGAACCTCCGTATTGAAGGAGAATAGGAAACATAGGGATAGGATGAGGTCCTTTAATTGTGTGAAAAAATGTGAATGGGATATATATATATATTTCTTAAATAGTCTTTTTTGACAGCCAAAACACCTGATCACGGTGGGAATTTTATATACTCATGTACCATCAGAACTTCGGAAACTGAGCTGATACTGAGGACGTACATTGTGACGCCAACTTCCACTGGAGGACCTGCAACGATAGAGCGCATTAAAGAAGTGGGGGAATTTCTTCCTTGAGGGGGGCGTTCCAAAAAAAAAAGAAAATTCATTTTCTCTCTTTTCTTAATTTCCATAATCTGATTTTTTCTTTTTTTATCTCGATTTTTCTTTTCTTTTCTTTTCCCCAAGGTCACCATGCACGCGATAACGTCGTGGCACTACAGACTACGTAAAAAAATATAACGATTGCCTGGACTGATCGACTCCTTTTGTATGCAAGTGTGGATAACAAATATTACATTTTCAAAATCCAATTACATTTAAAAAAAAATCTCTTAAATTAATTTCAAATATATCACTAAGAAAAAAAGGAAAAGGATGAAAATTAAAGAAAATTAGTTAATAGGAAAAATAAGAAAAGAGATGTGTAAGAGGTGCTCTTGTCTAGAATGTACAACCGAACAGTAACAAATAAAGCTGTGCAGAGCAATTTCTATTAATTTCATATTTTTCGTTCACTAAATGTAAGTTTTGAGTTAACTAGTGTCCCAATCTACTGATTTGTATGGCGACCAGTTTGTGGTAAAACAACATTTTTACTGCAAGCCTAAAGCTGTGAATTTTAGTCGTCATATTAACATTTTAAGACACCAAAATGTATATTTCTACATAATTATTTTCATTTTATATATATTTTACTCAAGCGTGAACATAGTTAAGCAGAAATAAAGGCCATGAACTAGGGTTTATTTTGTGCTTCAGTCAAGGATACTATTTCAGTTAGCAAAAATATTCTTTTAAAATTAATTTTTAAGCTGTATCTCAACATATTTCGGCTAGTAAAACGTCCAATAAATATCAAACCCGTATAGATAATTCAGATTAGATGGTTTGGTTTCGAGATAGGGGAGGATCCATTTAACCGAGTAACTTTCAATTCAGGAACTAAGTTACGAAGGCGAAGGAAGTGTCATGGGAAAAGTATTTATGAGACGAGTTCAAACCTATATATATCATCCAGATTGGAAGAGTGGATCCTGAGATAGGGGGTTATCCATGTCCCCCTAGTAACTTCCTATTCAGGAACTATTAGGACTAGAGAGGTGGTTAAGATATCAATGGAAAGCTCTTCACGAGACAAGTTCAAGCCTGATAGATGATCCAAATAAGACACTTAGCGGTAGCACATCTGCACAGTCCCCCAACTGAGATCCGCGTTATTTGTTTCCATTTTACGTTGATTATCAGAATGTGACTGATAGCTCCACTGACTATAGTCTGTTTAGTACTTCAATAACAAGGACTATTGACTTTGAATCAATTGTAAGCATCATTCAGAGTGCTATCCACACATTTTCAGTCATTATGTTATCCCAAATATGTTTCAGTATAACTCTGAATTGCTTACAATGAACTTTTCTTAATTAAAAAGGTATCGCTTATTTAAGTACCAAACAGTCTACAGTTCATAAGCTTTATTTTCTGCGTATCTAATCCATATCTGAATACACGCTGAAAAACACTTCAAGAACTCTGCTAGTTTTGCTTCTTAAAATTTTAAAATGCACTGTAATGAATACGTTTGAGATTACATTAAGATTTGTGCATTCTTTTAGAAATTTGCTCTTGATATTTAGAAACTGTACATTCCTGTTTGTGAGTATAATATAATATTTCGTGCTTTTTTTGTATTACAGAATCTGAAAATTAAAGAAGTATTCCAAGAACTTAAAAATTTTCTTTTTAATTATCTATTGCTCAAGAAAGTTTGTCTGTCTGTGTTAAAATTTGTAAGAAAACGTACGTATTTTTTGAACATTTTATATCTTCGTGCTGTATTTAGTACTTTTGGTTTCAGCAATATAAAATTTCCTACAGAAAATTAAAAGTAAAAAATCATTAACAAAATATTTCTGAAGAATACACATTTAAGTAAAGAAGAAAAATAGGATATATAATACAATATGTCTATGATATTAGGTTAAAAATAAATGAGTCATACATACGTCTATTTCGATCAAGTTACTATATCTATCAGAAGGGGAAAATAGGTCAATACCATCATGGTTTGTGAGATTTTTCCGCAATGGTCGATAGCGCTGGTGATACAGTCCTGAGCTGTGAGAAAAAATCACAAAGCGTAATCGTATTGTCCTGTTTTCTTCACTGATCAAAATAGCTCGTTAATCGAAACAGACTAGATCTACGCTTGTAAGAAAACACTACAGGACTTTCTGAAACACAAAAAGTGGTAAACTGAAAACTGATAACCATAAAGAAATACAAGAAAGAAAATTTTAATCACATCTTAGAACGGTATATAGCTGCCTATTGTTTTGTCTTCTTTGTGAAATTGTTTATTATTACCCACAGATTTTATAACTTTTTCTTTGAAATATAAATTTCTCATACTAGAAAAAATAGAAGATTATTCTCGCACAAAACTCTTTGCTCAATAGAAAAAAAATGTCAAAAATGTCTTGTTTAGTTATAATATAAACGAATTTGTAGTTTATTTTTATTTGTGTTGTTTCTTGTAGCCTTACCTTCTGAAGAAACGACTGTTTTTCAAACAGAATTTATCGCTGAGCTGAATTTGTATTTTTGCGCATAGATGAAGGTCAAAAAGTGAAAGTGTGCACTACCGATTGATTCATAGTAATCGTGAAAATGTTGCATACTTTGTCAATGTTCTTGCATCCTATTTTGAGGCACTTCTTGAAAGGATGAAAGAGTTCATGTTCTATTGAACTAAGACATTATACCTTTATTTTAAATGTATGTACCTGTAGTCGTTCATAACCTGTAGTTTTATCAATATTGAAATATCTAGTTTTATTTTTTTTTAGCAAAATTAATTATTTTAATAATTCGTTTACTTTAACTAGTCAATTGACTGATCGTGTTTGTTTTAATTATGAAATGTGTAAATGAGTTAATGTCTACTAGATTTGCTATTTACAGCTCAGCCACAGTTATATAACTCTTATAACAAACACATTTCAAAAGATAAATTTGGATGATAGATTTAATAATATAATATAGATTACAATTAAATATGCTGCTGGTGTCATGCAAATTTTGTGTATATAGCACATGTGATTAGAATTAAAAGTAAAGTTTAATATTTGTGTAAGCAATTTCATCAGTGGGTGTTATGCTATCCTATTTGCATAGTGTTATGCTGAAATCATTCAATGTTTTTCTTGTATTGTACTAATAGGCTATATTAGTTGCTTCACAAGTACGAAATAAGCGTATAAACATTTTCAAAAGAAAAAGGAAAAATCTATGAAATCAAATCAAATCATGAGGTTGTTTGCGGTAATCTTTAATCTTAAGGTAACAATACATTCTAATCAAAAAAACAAGAAAAAGATCAGACCAAAGAAATGGTCATATAATTAATACTTTGACTAAATATTCCACTAGCACTTTGAAAGTAGTCGACCGCCAGGCAATTCAATAGTAATAATAATGATAATAATAATAAAAGTAATTAAAAATGGTCATGCTATGTTTGCCTCACATAAAAATAATAGGAGGTAATGGTTGGTTGCAACGATTTCAAAAGTGTGTATGAAAGAATATGAAAGAGTCGTAGTACCATTTTCACTTCAGACAGGGAGCTTATGCTGAGCACGTACATGGTAACCCCCACTTCGACCGGCGGACCTGAAAAACAGGAATAAGGTAGTGGATGCCCGAATGTTACCGTGACCATGGTAACCTCTTATACAGAGGCTGTCTAATCTGTTTTTTCTATTATCTCACCGGACTACAATGTCATCATCACCTCCCAAAATCTCAATGTTTCTAATACTTAATAACTAGTAAGAATAAAAGTCCAATTGCAGCTTGAATTTAGACTAGTGATGTCTAAGTGAAGAACGCTTTTGCTCTGATTTTAATGTTAAATGTCCTTGTGTATCTATCTGATTATTCTTTCAGTGACTGTAATTGCCCCATACTCTTAACCATTGTCATCTATCAATGCAGGAAAAAGAAAACACGTTATTCCTTAATTTCTTAAAATCACTTTCTTGTGTAACTAAATTTTAAGTCCCTTACTTACCCTCATTATCTACTAGGTTTAGATTACTTACTTGTATAACGAAATTTCTTTATTCAACCGTTTATAATCACTTACTTGTGTAACGGAGCTTCATTATAAATAAGTTTTAAATCTCTTACTTTGCGATAAGATATCATTATCGATCGGTTTTAAATCACTCTATCAGAAATATATATATTGAAACGCTGCAATGGCGGTTGGTATGAATAACAATATGTTTTGCACTCATCAGTAGAAGGAAAGATACTACATTACAAGTAGCATCATTTAATAGCACAAAGAATATTTAATATACATACATGCTATAAATGCTAGGAGAATACTCGTAAGTAGGAAGCGCGACTTTTGTGAAATATGAAAAATTCACCTGAACAAATAGATTTCTTTCCTGCTAAATAGAAATACATGTATTTTTGTTCTTAAATTTGTCATGAAATAAGGGTATACCTTTATTGACATACCAGATGTAACAGAAATAATTTTGAACTGATATGAACATTAAAATTATTCAGTGTAATGAACCTAAACGGACGCGTTACTTGGGATAAAAGTTTGGTTATCTTTACTAAAAGAACATGAACTTTAAAATGTATTCTCTTATTTGTTAAACTGAATTTATGTATGTGAACTTGCAAACTAATGTTAAAAACTAAATAAATATATGTATTTTACTTCGTTAAAACGCTTTGTTTCATTATTTCAGGAAACAGTGACGTTCCTCTTCCACTTAGACATCACGTGTCAAAATTCTTGTTATTGTTTAATTCTTTCCTTAAGTTTTAATAAAACTCATTAAAATGTGTGTAACCCATTGAAATTAAAAAAAATATTCTTAGCAGATTTGAAAGTTTTTTTCTTTAAAATACTCTAAAAACATATTTGTTTCTATTCTATTTAAAACAATTTTATAATAAATTTGTTAAAAATATTGTCGAGAAAAATCTTACTCATCAATATGTAAACGGGCAAAACGAAACGACACACATTTTTAAACATTTATAACGAATTTTAACTCTTTCTTCAAAGATCTATAAAGTTTCTTTGTTATGTAAATTTTCCTCCATCAATTTTGAATCATAATAATTCATATGGAAACGCTATATTTTACATCGGATATAAACGTTTTTTATCAAAGTATCTTACAGAAATCACGCTAAGAAGAACAAATATATATATCTAACAATTTCGTCATTATTTTTATATTAATTCAAATTTTCAAAACCAAATATATAATTAATACCTAATAAATATTTAAAATAATCGTTGAAAGTTAGGTTAGTAATGCAAGTTCTAATTGCTACTACTTACCTGAACGCTGCGAAATAATATATTAGTAATTTGGAAACAAATATATTTACAGTCAATTAAGTCATAATAACATTAGAAATGTCAACTCAAACTCAATAAAGGCAAAGAAATTCATTACAAAACTCAGGGTTTTAAAATGACACGATTTACAGCAACACATTTAGAGAGAAGAATACATCTTTTTTTTTGTTTTATATCTGAGACGATAAATCCTTTTAGTCTTTTAAAAATAAAACATTATCATTACTCATTAACAAAAACTCCAAAATTTTTGTAAATTTTTGGAGTGGTGAATAGAAAAATCTGTCCACATGAAAATATGTAGAAACATTTATGAACAATTTACAGTAAATTATAAAATTAGAATATAAAATAATTATGATAATTATTAAAAAGTTTCCTCCAGTTCAGAAGAATCCGTTATTTAAATTTAAAGACATTAGAAATAACACTTTTCTTATATTGAAGGACATTTGAAAATATAATGTATTAAGATATGATGTCCTTAATTAGTAAACGCTGATCGTATGGAGGTTTTCTGACTTACTTTAAATGATAAATAGTTAATTTAGCTCTTACAAAATGAAGGTAAACTTTTGATCATTTCTTCAAGTGTATACAACGTGTTTAATTTTTCCAATAATAACAAAATTCCTTGGTATTTAAATAAAATATTAAAATATTACAAGGTAGGAAACATGTACGTACGAAGTAAATCAAATTTAGATATAAACTATTACTCCATTTTTGTAATGATTTCCTCTGCATTGGCTTTCTTAACGGTGCTGATTACTTCCCCATATCTTGATATATTCCGTCCATGTATTTGCATGGGAAGTTTAAAACAAGTCTTATCGGGAAGTGAAGGTTTTAGTTGCTGTTTTCATTTCAGATTACTGAAAGAGTTCCAATGTAAATTCATGGAAGAAATATACCAAGATAACGGCGTGATGAACACCCTAGATGTTGAATAATTCGCATATTTATACTTCATCTCATAGAAAGTGAGTGATGGAAAGTTTGTTCAGTTCGAAAACTGCACAATATGGATACACTGAGACTACACGAAATATAAATTTTAAATATACACCAGAAACTTGGTTAGTATATATTTGTCTCTTATATTATTTTCCCATATTCTTTGAATTGAAATGTACGTAAATTTTTTTCATACTTAAAACGATTGATAACTTTGGAATTGAATAGCTCAGTGGAAAAAGTGAATTTTGAGAAAGACAAAAGAAAAACTATTACAGTGTAAATGTAATTAGAATTTAAAAAATCATCACTCGGTACTTGTGATAATTAGTAGTTACGAATTACGTCCTAGTATCTCAGGATAAATTACTAATTATTTAAAAGCATATTAAGGATTAAAAGTGTTCGTTTAATTTTCTCACTTTTTGGAATGTTAACATTTTTCCACTTAGCCGTTCAATTATACAACGACACTATTTGAAGTTATTAAGAATGCAGTAGTAATGTTTTTAAGTTTTGGGCGGATACAGCCTAAATGATATGAATTAAATTATTTGCTTGTCGCCTTTATAGACTAGTGACTGGATGGTAAATGTAGATGAACTATTATAAAAAAAATATTTTTTTTTCAATTGATTTCAGCGGGATCGGTTGAACTAATTTTTCATAAAATTGTACCGTAATGTACGTATATGATGTATAATAATATACGGACAATTCAAAAATCATAGTTTCTATATGGACTGTTTAAGACTAATACTCGCAAGATTAATAATGCATATAAACGATGAAATATACATTAAATACTACGTCAGTAGATTTTTTTATTGTAATATTATTTGGCACATATTCAGTTTTCTTTCACGAATTTTTTCATTTTTTCAAAAGAAACCATTTGCAATGTTATTCTATCCAAATACTTGAAATTAATCAAAATATTTTCAAGATTTTCCGTTGAATATTTTACTTGTAAGTTGATATAGTTTTGCACTTCCATGTAAGTTTTGTTTTAAGTAATAGAGCGAATGTATTAAATATCAATAACGTATAAAATAGTTTCAAATTTCTTTTAATTACAAGAATTTCAGGGAAAAATATTCATTTCTGGAGTACTGAGACAATTAATATAATCTCCCGGATAGAAAGTAATAGTTCCTGGCTAGAAACGAACTCATATAACAGAATTGCTCATTGCTGTAAGCGATTTCAAGTTAGTTTGATATATTATTGTTTTGTGTAGCATTATTCTACAAACGTGTGAATCATTATTGATCAATTATTTTTATGGAGAAATTTGTTATATTGTATATATTATAGTATCATATTCAAAAAGAAAAAAAAATAAGTATTAAGTTTCGAACTATCTTTTCTTCACGTTATTTTCATTTTTCTTATTAATATTTAATTTTTAAAAATAAGCGGTTGATAAGAGAAGAAAAAATAATCTACTTTCACGTATCTCATAGTTTTCCTGTTTCATCATATTCTAAAAGTTTTTGTTTTGTGACTTCGTTCTATACTATTTTTATTTATTTATTCTAGTACTATTCTCTTCATACCATTACCAACTTTCCTTTACGACCATGATATCTCTTTTTATATAAGGAAAGGGTTTCGTTCTTTCTTATGCGTTTTCGCCAAAACCATTAGGACTCTTCTTTTGTTTTTAGTATTTTTTGTATTTTTTTCGAACGCTTTAAGACCAGCATTGATTTATAGCATCAGATGCGAGTCTATATGGATTTTTGAATCTATATAGAAAGCGGACTGCGTCAGCGAACTCGAAGAGTTTTTTCCCCGTAATATGTCCCCCTCAAAACTTGTTTCTTCTTGTGTTTCTTTTCGGTGAACAATACTTCATCATTGAATACAGTTTATTCACTTACAGTTTATACACAGTGTATATACATAGTTTTTATTTTTAAGATGTAAAGTTTCCCCAAAACAGAGAAAGAGAAACGAAAAACTAAAATAAAAAATTTTTCTGTGCTATAATTCTTCCATGGCGTCTTCGCCAACGGAAACGCCACTTTCTTATCTTAAGCCTGAAAGCCATACTTTACAGTGTTGGCAAGTCAGTAGTTTCTCTTCTATAGTTCAATGGTGACCTACATAACGTTTTTATCTATAATAATTGCCACGAACAAGTTTAAACAAGACACTAAGAACATATTTTTATTTCAAAACCGCATCGTTAATCACAGTAAACTGCAATTTATAGAGAAACCGCATTTATACAAGAAGGAAACAAAAAAAGATGAATATTTTGACAATAAATAGTGTTTCTACTGAAAAAATAAAAGCTTATTAGGGGATCATATCTGATTTACAAGTATACGCGTATATTTATATCTGGAGGCATTCATAAATAATTCTTGATGTAAAGAAAATAACTTTAAATGTCTAGTTAAAAAATAACTCTATATTCTGTAGGCGCGCCCACTAGCAAGGAAAGAATAGTTGTTGCTATAGATATGTAGTGACGTTCTGGTGATACGTCATACACTGTTGACAAATTTCATTTCTTTAGACTGCTACCTACGACACATGCCATTCGTGAGCGAGGGTCAAATCACGCGGAAAACTATATCTTCATTTCCATCAAGGGAAACTGCTTAAGTTGTACCCGTGGTCACCGACACACAGAAGAAAAGGTGTGAAGAGTAAGATTGGCAGCATCGTAACACCCCCTTCACTCTCCCCTCAATACAAGGGGGAGTTTCTTCTTCTTCACCCCACCAACGCGAACCCGAAATCTCGAAGAAACGTTAGCAATATTATTCTTTTAACAAAGTAGTTCCTGGTCAGAAACTAACAAATATTTTAGTTTTCTGCTTATTAGGGAACGCGAAGTTCTGTCTGTCATACTAGACTGGAGTGACAAATATATGGTTGTTATGAAATCTGCGAAGTTTCATGTTAGCACTAATGTATTCGTGAGAGATGATGTAGCTATTTAAGAGAAAATAATTTTCCAAAATCTATACATAAATTTCCTTGCTGTCATTTACTAATAAACTCTTCGTTATATCTATTCCCTGACAAGTTCTAATAGACTTCACTCTCATTGAAGGATGTTTGAAGAGTTTACAATATTTATTACATCTCCCGAAGAAACTTAATTCTACGAATCTGATAAACTTCCTGTCATAAATCTTCGTTTCGTTAGCACTACCTCGCACAGTGTTACGAAGAAACTGTACAAAATATTAGACCTGTGTAAGAACACAAAGAAGAGTGTGTTAGCATTGATGAAAACTTGACAGTGTTTATTTTTTGGTTTGTTACTAAATATATATATTTCGGTTCCCCCTATGGAGAAATGACTCGCAGCAGGTATCCAATGACATGTTATACGATGTTGCCGGAAGAAACAGCTATTACCGTTTTTCTCGATTAGGAAAGTAAGCCTGCAATTCAGGCCGGAGCCAAGTCCAAAATTCTTTACGTCTTTCCGAAAATCAGCCAAAGAGTTTAGGAAAATAAAATGGAGTGAGTTCTGCAAATATTGTGCCATGGCAAAATTACTGGTCTATCTTCGATTCAACACTTGTTTGATAACGTAATTATTACTATCCTCAATCCATTATACTCATTAACGGTTTTAAAATCTTTTTCCGTCAATACCATCAAGCGAATATCAGAATGGTATATGGAACATCTTTCTGTCCACTTCCTTGCTTTCTTTTAATATCCACATCAAAGTTCTACATTGGGCCCGATTTTGCATCCAGGTCGCCGGACTTGATCGAAGTCCGACAGAAAATCGGCCAGGCTTAGCCTGATGAGGCAGAAAAATGGGTGTCAAAAGCAATCACCCACTTTTCCGCACAACCTGATTTATTAAATATGTCGTCTTTGCATATTCGACGTAGGTCTATATGAGAATGGATTAAGGTTGTACTTGATGGATTATGGCTCTGTTTTATGGGTAATTTACCAGTTTTATTGGTTATGTTCGTTGTAATTTTGATACAGAAAAACTTCGATATAGGCTTTTAGCTTCACCCTCAGCTCGGGAAGAAGATGATCTCATCTAACCTAAAGCTTTGGTTAACTAAATTAACCTATATTTTTTAAAAATCCTGTCAAAGTAGAAGTTTTGTAAAATTCTTTTGAAAATAAAATCTTGCAAGCTTTTTGACTTCGGATGCTTTTATAAAACAGATTCTACGCAGATTGTTTCTTTTATTAATACTTATTTCTTCGAGTACAAATCATAGGCGAGTTCATAATGTGTATTATACTAAAATATGGAAGAGTTGCAATAAGACTACATACTATTCGAGTCTGAAATTTTATGTTCTTGCCGAATCAAGTACCGACAACGTTTTTTGTACTTTATAGGTAAATTACAAGCTATCAAGTGTATATATCAAGCTACTGTGGGTTGTAAGTACTCAAGTTAAGGAAAACAAAAGAAATATATTAATTTCGTTAATCTGTTGCACGTTTAGTCATCGTATTGTTATGATGTTTCATGAAGTTTGTAATAATGTAGATTGACTAGCCTATTGTAAAATATAAAATGAGGACGTATTGCTCCTCTAGTTAGAAGACAATCTGTTCATAAAAATAATAAAGAAAAATTTTTAAAGGATATACGTTTCTTAAACAATTCAAGTTATTTCGGTGTTCGGATACTTTTTTTCAAGCTAATGGTTTGTAACACAAATCCTAAAGTGCTCTTTAACCATTCAAACGCAACATCATTGCAGGCTAGTATTTATTTTAGGATAAAGAAGTCCATATTAAAAAATATTTAAATATGCTTTTAAAATATATGAAAGTAACAATGGAATATTATATTGTTAACCGACTTACATCACTGTGAAAAATTTCATAATTGTATGACATTGGGAAATGAGTTAAATTAACGTTGCAAAATTAGAGGACATCACGAACCATTGTGAACTAAAGAAGTCTGTAAAAACGAAGTTATTATGTATATAATGGGGTTCGACTTATTGCGCCTGTAAAACATTAATTTTAGAAAACACAGATTAATTTTAGACTTGCCTTTTGTTTGCTTTTTTAAAAAATGTTACTAGCAAAACCTTACTTTGCGGATGCTTTTGGGCCTAACGCAAATGTTTGTAGGCATGTAAACCTATTTTGTACAAGAAATTGTCTGAATGTCATGCTAAGTGACAAATTTCCAAACAAGAAGAGCAAGAGAGGTTCTCAGGTTGATTATCGCGCTGGCAGTATGTGTGCGTGATAACGGGTTCAAGTCCCGTGTGGGTTGATTCAATGAAATGATTGAGAGTCCACTTTAACCAAGAACCGTAGGTCGCGTCCTTGCAAGCTGAATATCTTGTTTAAAACGTTAATAAGAATTTAAACAGATAAAGAGCCAGAACAGTAGAAAATATAGACTTATTCTATAATGTTACTCATAGTCCTTCTCAGCAAGTTTGATACTCTCAATTTATCCCCCTTTTGTGCTTCCCATTTTCTTTATGGGATAATTCCTTCCTGAATCCTATCAATGCATTGCATATGTCTTGTTCTTCTTCATATCTTTTCCTTACACCAATTTTGTGCATGCATTGTCGTTTTTCTTCCTTTATTATTTACACCTCATTACCTTTTTTCTGTTTTCTCACAATTAGCCGGTCACGTGTCGCGTATGCTTAACAGGGAGAACGTGGTCAAGCAACAGATAAAAGCATAACTTGATTAAAGCTCTGCATAAGAAAAGAATTAAAGTGCTGAGTCACGCACTCGGTTATAAAACTTCTGAATACAATCCTTTTATTGAGTTAAGAGCATGTTCTGTCTCAGAAACATATGATCCACTAATTCTTTATACTGCTGTTAAATGTATGTGTTGAACGTGTTAGAACTACTTAATTATGAACAAAGCAATTCTTTCAAGAACAAGCACGCTTTTCTCTTGTAACTAAGATTAAAAGAAAGCCTTTGAGAACAAAACCTTGTGCTATGATAGAAAAAAAAATGGGTGTCAGTTGAGCCTTTAAAAGCACAGCAAAGCTTCTGGTCCTTAAAAAAATCACATTCTGACAATATTGTTGAAGCTTTACAGCGAGGAAGATGATTAACGTCTTTGATTAACATGTTCTCTGATCGAATCTTTCCCCGCTTCTAGTCCAGCAATTTACGTAAACTTAATACACTCCTGAAAGAGCCTCTTAATTGAAGATGACATAGGATAATATTGAGGCTGTAATCTAATCATATTTCCTGTTAGTAAGTCTTGAAGTTCTGATATCATCTTGTGTAAACATCACTCAATTTTGTATTTTTAAAAATAGTTTGACTCAAAGTTATCGTTTTCTTCTGATAAGAGATTGATTTATTGATTTATAGATTTAAGCTCTTGCCGCCACGTTTGTGCTAAGGTGCTTGTAAACTTAATTCAGAGGCTATATGGAGATTTATTTTAGCAATCTATTTTTAGCAACCACTATTAATATAGATTCATCTTTTAAATTAAATTGTTCTCAGATGAGATTAAAGCATCAAGTAACGATATGTTAGAAGATCTGAGGAGACGGTATGAAGAACATGGATTGAGGATATACGTAAAGTAAAGGAAAGGTACGGAGATTGGAACAAAGAAATATCCAGTAGGTTGCAGTAGGCTGGCTAATTTACAATTAAAGCATGAGCAAGAATTAAAAAAAAAAAAACTAATTCGAAATGAGATAGCTTGTCTGTGATCAGTGTTCTTACAGGGTTTGTAAAATAGTGTACTTCCGTTTATTGTAAAGCATGTACTTTCTATTGTTAGAATAAATAATACAAATTGTAAGGTTTTGTCGAGTGCTGTATACGACAGGCTGGCAAGCGTTGCTTCAGGAGGAATAGCCAGCACGATTGAACAAGCAGCAGTGTATCCTGACCAATCAATTTATGCATTTCTGATCTACAATAGTTGTCACCTTAAAGGGGATTAATAGTCATGTTCATGGAAGTGTATGGTTATTTCATGTTCAAGTTTAGTTAAAGCAGCACACAGGGGTGTGCTCCAAAGAATTTAACAAGGAATCCGTAAATTCCTTAATAAGTCACTAAACACAAGAAAAAATAATCAAATAACTGGAGGGGGGGGCACAAATACTGCGAGCATATTATTCGTAGTAATGTTATTGCATTGCGAGTGAAGAATAGCGTATTGTCTTATACTTAATAATAATTGGAACTATTTGAAGAATAAAATTACTGTTATAAGACTTGTTTAATTAAAAAAGTACGGTACGTTCATTGTATTGATTTTTCCTAGTGAGCAATTTTAATAAAGGGATCGGAACAATAATAAATATTAATAAAGTGCTCGCGCGAGTCCCCTCCAGCACACCCCTGGCAGCACATTAGATCCAGTCATTTCTATCTTCTTACTATATGGTGTGCTATTATAGCTTACACATGGGATACTTTTGTAGGTAACTGTACGAGATATGCAATAAAATTGAAAGCGTAAACATCAAGCAAAATACCCACTGATTCAAGCTGAAAAAAATATTTTGAAAAAGAGTATATAAAGTAGTTAATAACATTAGGAAAAGAATCGTATACGATGAAAATTATTTACTGTGGATCAAAAATATTTAGAAAAGTGATTACATCGTCCAGCTCATAGGAAAAGTAGAAAAGTGAGTGAAATAACAACCGCCTTTCTTATATGGAAAACAAACGACAGAACTGTCACGTTGGTTGCCTGAAAGGTAAGATATGATGCTTCAAATGAATTGTTATCGAGAGGTTTCAAAGAACCCTCTCTCCAGAATCAGAACTTTAGGGTCGGACGGTCTTCTTGTCAAATAAGGTACGTGCTCTATTTTACTTGCAAATTGGCCCAACGATGTGGATTTGTATAGCGACCACTCATTAAAATGTTTATTCTTTTTGTGTGTCTACCTCATTAAAACGATCACTTATCGCTGTTTCATTAAAAGTGAATTCTTAATGAGGGAACATGATTAGTCGCACTTGATTTATGGATCTATTTAGTGATAGGATGATCTCTTCCCCGTATTCAAGTCGGTGACAAACTTGTGATGTTTTTATAAGTGGTTAATCTAAAAAGTGCGCTGCTATAATGTCAGCACTGTAACGTTTATACTGTGCTTTTGATCAGAGAACTGACTGACACGGATAAATATCCTTATTGGTGTATTTTCCATTATTTGTCCTGAAGAGTGGTCGCCGATGGATGTCATCTCTAAGACGTATGACTGGCTTAAACCATAGATCCTTGTTCAGTTCATAAACGTAAATCAAAAAATCTTGAAACAGAAGAACCAACGGCCGTAGCTTAGTTAGCAGCGCCTTCTCTTCGGCTTTAGAAAGTTCTGGGATCGATTTCAGTGACCGACCATTCTGATTCAGGTTTTGCCAAAGTATCTTCTTAGTCACAAAAGGCTAATGTGGAACGGCACCTTCAAACTATTACCTGGCATCCTCTCTTCCCCGCTTTGAGCCAAAGATGCCTAAAGACTTTATAATTTTATAATTTAGAATGAAACAAAACCACTGACTTTCCGACAGAGCGATAAAAGAAGAAATGTCTTTTGAATGAGAGAACGACGAAAATGATTTGAGTAAAGAAAGTTCTTAATAAAAAATTAGAGAAAGCCCAACCAAAGCGAATAACATGGGCAAAGTCAAAATTACCGTTGCGGGCAACGAGAACAGGGCAAAGCAAATGCGACTGCATCTATTCAGTAAGCCATTACAGTTACTAAATGTCAGGTATCGGTCATACATTTCCGTAGTATTTACTAACTCAGCTTTTGAAAAGCTTTAACATGAAAAGTCATCTACTTGACAAAGCAAAGTGCTCGTTCTTCACTATCTGCACTGAGCGTGATGTCTTGTAAAAATCTCTAACCTTGTCCATGGAATGTATCCCATCTTGGATTAGCAAAAGTTATAACTGATGTTTAGTTGAACATTGAAATTAAGATAATATTCATTCATTATTTCCAATACCCACTATTTATTAGGAAAAACCTAGAATGCACTTCGCCTGACTTTTTGGCCCAAAAGGAATAAAATGCATTGTAACCAGTATCTGCCACAAATACGTATGCTATTGTTGCTTACACAGGTCTGAATTAGTTCATACTTAGGAGAAATATTTCTCAAATAATTTGACTGTTTATTGCTAAGTTTTATGATAGAATATGAATGTGATATTCCGAAAAACTGGTATTTCTAGACAAATTAGAGTTTGTCCGCAAACCACTCGAAGCTTTTTCTGAAGTAAATTGTTCAAATAATGCTATAAAAAAAAATTCCCTCAAGAACGGGGTGCTTGCCACCCGTGTCCCGTCTCTGGATCCACCTCTTTGACAAAAGTTACTGAAAATTTGTATTAAGAAGCTTTTGTCTTCATATCACCTTTTAAAAAGATATATAAAAACGAAAGACGAACGCTAAACAGTAATATTGTTTTGGAAAGCAGCCCCGATAATACTTAAGACCATCTTTCGAATGAACTAACCAATAACTTCGATGTGTGTGTGTTAGTTGATAAATTTTTAAACCTGGGTTATCACGTCATACTTCACAGGGTTTTTCAATTTCTTGTGTAAATGAAACCGTTTAAATATATAAAATAGTTCATTTGGTGAGTGTTAATGAATATTATATTTTACAAAAGTTCAATGTAACTCTTGATTTTTTTAAAAATAAACCAAAGTTGAGCTGTAACTTTCAATGACTCTTAACTTATCCACCTTGCCAGGACTTACCATCCTATGATGAGATTTGACACTAGAAAGAGAAAAGTCAGATAAGAAATCAAACGGAAACACTGTTAAAAAAATTCGGCCAGTTGTCTCCAAAAAGTCAGGAAACTGGGTTAAATGGAACGTGGTTAACGAAAATCAGAAACCCTTCAATTTCCAAAATATTCTAGGAATCTTCTATACTATTATGCAGGTTTGCATTACGACTATTATTGAGATTCAGATTGTTAATCTGTAATAGTACAGAAAATTTCTAAGTATTCTATACTTGAATATTTTTGGAAACTGAAGGGTTTCTGATTTTTGTTAGTTGCCGAAAATTTTTAACAATGTAGGAACACTGTTTGTGCAGACATTGTGTATTGATGGATGGAAACGTAACGTTGAAGGTGAAAGAAAGAGGCAGAGGAAGAAGAGAGACGCAACTCATATTATTGAAGAATGATCATGCGCTAGAACAATACAAAAGTATTAAACGGAGATGAGAAGATAAATTTTGTTTTGAAGTACCTGCCGCCGCCATCAGCATATCACTAATCACACTTACATGAAGCTGCCAAGTACATGACAATTCATGTTTCAGACGTAACATCATTTTTATTGTGAACATTACATATTAGTGTTCATTGCAAAGTTAAGTATACGTTTTCTGTGACATAAATTGAAAACCATAGTTAATTAGGGTTTGTTCTGATTAGGTTAAGTTACATTTTATTAGTTTAATTTAAATGTCTACCCTAAACCAAAGTTGTTCCAAAAATGTAATTTTTGTTATAAACAATTTAAAATACAAAAGAATAAATATTGTAAAATAAAGATGTCGAAAAAGCTCACTAAAATTGTTTGCTTATAATGCAAAACGGTTTCTTTGATCTGGATAAAATTACGGTAGCTACGTTCAAC
>JAGDQP010028728.1:0-23920 GCA_022664845.1 Lepisma saccharinum
CTGTCACCAAGGAACTTGGCTCATCCGTCTCCCATTTCACACCTTTTTAGGGCTAAGGAACTTGGCTCCACTTTTTGCACCTGTGGTGTTTTTGTTCGGATAAGAGTTTTCTTGCTGCATTTCCAGAATTACTGCCAATAACTGCAAATACTGACATTTCTCCTCAAACATCACGGTATATATGAAGGAAGTTTCCCCCCCCCCCAAAAAAAAAAATGTCTAACAGTGCATATTTCTAACATTCTAAGAATATGCCTGCAATATTGGGAAGTATTATGAAATATACCTGGAATGTGTCGTACTATACGGAGAGTCTCAAACTGGACATGTTAATGATACATCTTGGTCTTCGTTGGATATTTCCAAGTAGTCGGTTTCCACTACAACCTTAGAAATCTCCGCACAGAAAAAATCTTATTAGATTAAAACGAAAATAAGTACTCCTGCGTTTTTTTTCTCTCTTTCAGGGAGCAAGAAAAAAAAGTCCCTTTTATGTAGTAAATTGCGTCTATCGTCAACCTTTTCCCACTTATTTTTCATCGTTAAGCGGCAACCTTTTTCCTCGTTCCTTACGTCTATAAATCAACACATTTCAAGTTTTATGCTTAAGCTTTTCCACCACTCACACACTAAGCAATCAACACTTAAGTTCTGAATACTTTTCGTTTCCTCCTGCAACATCCGAAAAAGACAAGGGAACCAAAAAAAAAAAAAAAGGCGAGAGGGAATCGTGACTACTTTAATGTATCATGATGGAAAAACACCAAAAAAGAAGGGGGTAAATATAAAGAAGAAAAATCCCGCCACTATTTCCTCCCCATTTTTGTTTTTTGTTTACTCAAATTACCATCAAAAGCTATGAAGAAAAGGGAAAATATTTCACACATTTCTATTTATGGTCGTCTTCAAAAAAAAAAAAAAAAACCCTCCCTTAATGTAAACAGCATCTTACTTTCTTTTTTAGTAGGTCCATAAAGAATACACATGAAATGACGAAACGTGATTTTTTTTTTTCAGCAGGTCGTTTCTGTATGTTAAATTCCCGCTGAGAAAAGTTAATTCGTCATTATTATACCACATAATGCGTCATCATTTTATCGTGTTGTGAGAGTGGTTCTGGTCACTCATTTCTTATTTAAAACAGTATTACACGTTCATACATATACTACAAGTAAGCGATTCAACACTGATTTTTTATTTTTTTTATGATAAACATTCAATAGATATATCGCCATCATGATTACTAACGCTCTGCCAAAAACCGCAAGTCCTCTAGGACATAACCTCTCTCCAATCATCTCGATATTGTGCCTTGTCGTCCGACTATTCTTTCTCTTCCTCTTTTCTCCTCAACCATACCTTTTAATTCCATCCTTTCAACACAAAAGCTATGTAACTTTAGCTACTGTGTTCTGTGCTAGCCGAATTGTGATAAATTTTAAGATGAATATCCTATTTACATATCCTTAAATATCGGTATCTTCGTGTTTCGCGTACTGGACTCACCGCAACATTTATCCGGATTCCTACATTATTAAGATTGTAGGTGAAACATGAATTCTTGTTTCGTCTGTTTTCAAGACAAAGGGGAAAATATTGAACTGTAGGGTTTTTCTTGTGAATTCCCATTGCAAGCATAAAACATAGAGAAACTACATTCTGTATATTTATTTCAACAGGTCATTTTGCAGTCACTACATCCCTCGCTATACCCCATCAACTATTTAATTCGGTACCCCTGAAATTGAGTTTTTAATATATATTGAAGATTTTGATGGACAATTGGAAGCAATAAGAAGGGTAGCGAAGAAACAAATTCTTAATTTTCGGATATCAGTGTATAAGTCAGCTGTAAGGCCATCCTATTTGTTCGTTTGACTAGTAGATATACTATTGTCTATTGTGAACGAGTGTGTCACAGACATGGCGAATTCCTTTGACACCAAACGTGGTGATAAGCTGTTAGAATACGAAGATTATTTGTATCGAATTAACAGACGTGATGCTGAGAAATTTTATTGGAACCTGTACACTCGGATGTAAAGTCTCACAGTTGTTATTTTTGGAGATGAATCTATACAATCATCATGTGTACATCCGCACGAACCCCCAAGAGATGTTAACTGAGGCCAAACTTTCGTGAACAAAATGCAGAAAAGGGTTTACGAGGATCTGATGCAACAAATTTCATAGGTTTACAGGTCCGTTTACTTCGTTTTAGCAGTTGTCTCAATACAATACCCTTAATCCATTATGCGTTAAAAGCTCAAAATTCATAGGAACAGTTCTTTTAAGAACAGTTAGTACTTAGCCCTGTTTTAACAAATAAGAAGAGATTCCAGTTTATTGGTCTGTTCACTTTCTGATATTTAGTTACTATTAAATATGTAAGCCGCTGTGATTATTTCACATACACTGAAATCCTTTTAAAATTATATAATTTTATTTGGTATGCGTTACCTAATATTAACGTTACTCTTCAGTGATTGACGTAATTTTATTTTTGAATGCAGATATTTCAAATATGTCGTTGCACACCTGGAATTATTTGGTCATTTGTTTTATTTTAGTACAATGTGGAATCATTATGAACGCGATGGAGCAGGAACAAACAAATTATATCAAGGGATTCTAAACCTAAGAAAGGATTACCTCAGGAGGAACACGTCAACTTCATCAATAACTTTAATCTAACATTTAAATTGTCTTCAGGGCAATCTTTTATATAAAAGTGTATGGGAAATGCATAATTTCAGCACATATGTGTGAAGTGTTGCCTACATTTCAGGCGTTCAGAGCAAAATTTCGAAAAATTTCGAGTCCTGTAATTTGCATACTGGGAATCTCCGAAACGTAGTGCTACAGGAGTGTTCATTAGATCACATCATCACCTCACTGTGGAAGTTTCATGCAGATTCTCGTGTCCCACTGGAGAAAGTTTCATTGTAAGAACAAAAGTCAAACAAAGAGTGGGACAACTCGTTACAATCAATTCAAATTACGCTGTGATGTTGATGGTTCGTGCAGAGTTTTATAATAAACACCAGAAAGAGCATATGAACTCGCATGGATTTCATTACTGGGTTAATTCCAGAAGTTTCAAATCTATTTGTGAGACCAAATCCCAAGGAATCTCTGCTAGATGCAGTTTTGTTTTTGTGGGAGCCCAAGTTTGACTTTTCTCAAATCCTTGCTATTCTTTTTCAACTTTTGTTCCGCAACGTGTATTGGGGAATGCGAAACTCTTCTGTAGCTGTAGCAAGACTCAGCCTTTTTCTTACTGCATCTAAATCTCAAGTCATGCTTTCTTTATTCCTAGAGTATTTTCAAGTCTTTCAGGAGTAGTCCCGAACCATGTTTGCTATGGAAAATGAAGACAGACATCTTTGTAATTTATGTGAATAGTGTCGCATAGATTTTTGTGAAGAAAGTACAGAAGTATATTGGTGAAGGTGTCGGAAGTACCTCACAATGTAATGTCAGGATTTCCCCAAAATGCCTAATATTAGAAATATATTAATTCTTGGAGTTTGTACCATTGAGTAAAGGAAATAAAACAACCTGTACACACGCAAGGCTTTGCCCTTTGATAGTGCGTACTGCGTAATGACTTCGAACTCCATGATCAGCACTTCTTCATAAAAACTTAAGAACCACATCTTTTATTTTAGAACAGGGTCATTTTAGTCACGATTTCTGGACTTTTCCTTCAAAAATACAACACACAAAATCATAAATCAGCGCAGAGACATTATGAACTCTCTTTCTTCCTCGAGTGTTGTTTATATCACAAGCTGACTGTTACGCAATCTACAGTATTGCAAGCTTAGAAGTTACGGAATTTCCCAACTGTCGGGAATCCCCCAAATCACCATATATTGATACCGCATTACTTCGCATATCAGAATGCGACACTGCCAAACAAGCCATTCAGCTGATAAGAATTAAAGCACGGGAATGGGCTATCTGTTATTTTCTATATCTTCTTCAAGATTAAAGCCGAGCAGCTGACCAACGATATATTTAATGAGTAAGGCTGGAATGCATGTACACAAATGAAGATAACACATCTCAAGTTGAAATTAACTGTACGAAGTGGTGATGTTAATGATGAAAAAATTATGGTAAATCGGTCGAATGTCGAAGACACTCCTGTAGGATCCCACATAAGAAGAAAGTAAAATAAATCCCTTCTCTTTTCTTCTGAGTTTCCCAGAAGGGAATTCGAACAAAAAAGCATCTTAGGGGTGTAACGGTCACACCCTTAAAGCTTCAATATCTCTCCCTCTGAGTAAGCTATTAACAATCTCTTGTTCTCTCTAATGTATAGTTTCGTGTTGTCTTGCATTTCTCAAAATACCAAAGTACCTAACGGAACGGTTGTTGAGAGGATTGCCTAAGGTTGGGGAGGCAGCGTGAAGCCAAATTGGATGTTTAACTAAGATTACAATTTTGATACCTTGGCATAATTGGCCTATCCGTTGCGATTGCAGGGTAGCAATAAAAATGGCCAATAGTAATAGTTTCATTTTATTATCATTA
The DNA here is from genome assembly GCA_022664845.1 of Lepisma saccharinum. Lineage (NCBI taxonomy): Eukaryota > Metazoa > Arthropoda > Insecta > Zygentoma > Lepismatidae > Lepisma > Lepisma saccharinum. The sequence goes on from JAGDQP010028728.1 coordinate 4,543, forward strand.
TTATTATTTTAAGTCTACAAAAGAAAGTATAGAAAATTGCTTTTCTTAATGCATTTTCCCTTTACTTTTGAGATGTTATCAATTTGATATACTATTGATGAGACTAAAATATTTTAGTTTTTTTTTTGGAGGGGGTGGGGGGGAGCGTCGGAATGATTTATACTTATTTCTTACTCTTCCTGCTCAACTTCTAAATTTGAAACGAAGTGTCTGAGACAAACATTAGCGTTATGTATACATTTCAATGCCAAATTGGTCCATACAAGTCGCCACGGATTCTATAGCAGATAGTTTACAGTTTTTTGAGTCTAAGACATCAGTAATTTCGTAACGCTAAAAACGTTTATGAACCTTTAATCACTATTGCGAAGGGACGAGTGGTAACGACGTTCGCGTTCTGGTGATTATTTTTCACTCCGTCTTCAGAGAAATTGATGTGATTAAAGCATGGTGGATTGTAACAGTCACCTGAAAGTTACGATTGGATGAAGTTATTTCTAGGTATGTGCCGTGATTAGCGATAGCGTGGATTAGTAACAGTGGCGGCGGTAAGCAATTAGGGGCCTCGACAAGAAAAATAAGGGGTTAAAGGGGGTCCCTTGACAAAATGTTTAAAATTACGCGATCTCTCTCTCTATCTATCTATCTCTCTATATATATTGTCAGTCCTATATAAAATGTTCACCAAAGTTATTTTGAATCGTATTGAACGAGACTTGGATTTTAACCAGGGAAGGGAACAAGCCGGATTTCGTCGTGGATTTAGCACAATGGACCACATACAAACATTGATTGAAGTTATGGAAAGGACTAATGAATATGAACTTCCATTATGTTTGGGATTCATAGATTTCGGAAAACCTTTCGATTCGGTCTCCTTGTCAGCAGTACTTAAATCTCTTGAACATCAAGGCATCGAAACTGCATACATCAAGTTACTGCGAAACATTTATTCGACTGCCACATCTGTCATTAGACTACATCAAGAAAGTTAAAAATTTAAAGTTATAAAGAGGTTAAGGAAAGGAGATTCAATTTCCCCAAAACTATTTTCTGCGGTCCTGGAGAGAGTATTCCAAAATTTAAACTGGGATGAAGTTGGATTTAAAATTAATGGCGAATATCTTCATCACCTACGGCTCGCTGATGATATAGTCCTGTTTACTTCAAATGCGGAAGAACTACAAACCAGAATGGAAGGACTGAATAATGAGAGTTCGAAAATAGGCCTTAAAATGAATTTAAGTAAAACAGAGGTCATATACAATATCAACATGCTGCAAAAAGGGGAATAAAGATTAGCTGAGAGACAATAGGCATAGTTGATGAGTATGTTTACCTAGGCCAGCTCAAAACATCGAATGCAAAGTTGACTGATGAAATAAATAAAAGATGTAAAATGGCGTGGAGTTCGTTTGGAAGACTACACTTTATTTTCAAACGCAAACTACCAATGTGTGTGAAGCGTAAAGTTTATAATCAATGTGTCTTACCTGTGATGATGTACGGCTGTGAAACTTGGACATTGAATGCGCAAACGACTCAAAGATTGAGAGTTACACAAAGAGCAATGGAGAGGTGCATGCTAGGAATAACCAGGAGGGATAGGAAGACAAATGAATGGATTCGCGCAGAAACAAAGATAGAGGATGTAATCAAGACTGCGAAGAAGCTGAAGTGGAAATGGGCCGGTCACACTGTAGCTAGACGAACAGATGGAAGGTGGACAACAAATGTACTACATTCGATTCCTAGAGAAAAGAAACGACCGAGACGACGTCCAAATGCAAGATGGGTAGATGAAATCAATCGTTTTTCAGGAGCTACATGGATGAGGATATCAGCAGACCGAGATATGTGGAAAGAAAGGGGGAGGCCTTCATCCAGCAGTGGATAGAAAACGGCCGAATATGATATATATAAGGCCTTTATGCCTTTGACCTATATATGTAAATACTTTACTGATAACGTAATAGCGTAATAGCACGACGCACTTGATTGTCTAACGGAAAGTGGGAAAGAGGTACCCGTTTAGTGTTCGAGGATAAAATTTGATAAACCAATAAAATTACAGACGCGTCTAAGTAACAATAAAATATAAATGATCCACCGTTGCTCAGAGAAACGTACCATGTCTAGCAATAACTCGCATGACGAACTCATGTAGCTGGTAAAGAATGCTGTATACGCTACACAAGGTTTTCATTACGCACGGTTTCTCAGCACACGAATCTACAGTCTACACGCTTTAACACAGCTTTAATTACGCACACTGTCGCTATACATGACACATACACCTAGACACAGCTTTATCACCTTATTTCTATGAAGAAGGAACCAGGGTAGTTTCCGGAACATTACAACTGATTTGTCTAGGCAAATATTAGGAAAACATACCGTCTCTGTTTCTTTTCCACTTCGAACACTGCTGGTAAGCATGACTCTCCACAATCTGAATAGCCATTCTCATGTACAGGTTACGTCGAATGAGCGAGGAGATAATATGTGTCTTGGCAAGTGACACCGCTGGGGCTCCAAGTTTTCACGCGGGGCTCGGAATAACGGAATATAAGATATTACGGCCAACAGCAGCAGTGTGCGCTCAGGATTGTGTTCGCGAACGGACGTCAATCACATTCACTTGCCTCGGGCCCCAGGTTACCTGACGCCATCACTGAGTACGAGAACATGTCTCTAGCATTCAATTTATTGTCTTTAAAATGTTTTGAAAAGCATTTATTATCCGTATTTCATTAATCGTGTTCTACAGTTAATATGCACTAAATAATACAACTGTTAAAATTAATAATTCACGTGAATTATTTCGTTCTGTTGTGACCTTTACAGCCATAGCAAATTTTCATGTCTAAATTATAACGTCCTTCGGCAAACACGGAAAAAGGGATGTGGAAGATAGAGCACATAGACTTTATTCAAGGTACCATTCCAGCACGTACTGCTAGTATTGGAGAAACAAATCTGTCAGACTTAATTGCATAAGCAGGATTTCAAGCCAAGTGTTGATCTGTTTCTACTGACTTTTTTTTCACTCAGCTTTTAAAAAAGAATGTGACAAGTTTAAGGGCAGGGACGACACCAGACTCCGCCAATGTCAGTGTCCCCCCCCCCATTCTGTAGCACATACAAAACTTGATATTTTTTTTTCGCTTAAAAATCGATGGAAATATTACAAACCTCTACTTACATCCACCCAATTTCAGCTTTACATCCCCCGCCCAACTGAAAATCCTGGCAGAGTCCCTGTTTAAGGGTAAAACTTTAGATTTATTGGTTTGAAATGTCACTGTCTCACACGTAGATATGAACAAGAAATACAATACACGATAGGTTTAACTTGTACAAATTCAACCAAGGGTCGTACAGGGCGCACTACAATGTGTGAAACTCACTTCGCTAACGACACCCAGGGTATCCAACTTCGAGCAAGAAATCGATATCCTACAAATAAAGTTATTATAGATCATACATGATGTATGAAACGAAAAGTATATTATTGAAAGTTGATTTGTATCAATAAGGTGGCTACAGCAGTCAAAAGATGATGTCACCAGGTTGACAATATTGCCAACCGGTATAAAGTTTTTTCTTTTTTTTTAAGCAGCGCTACCTCAGTTTATAAAATATTTGGTATCCACTAGTGATCATGTTATGGAAAGTAGAAAGTTCAGTGTTGCAATCTGTGGATAGTATACGATGATAATAAACAATTTGAACATTTCAATTGATCCATTGTTCACAGTTTGTAACACTGCGCTCTTTGCTAGTCATATAATATTTATCATCACTAGATAATACCAAGTATGAAATAAGCCGATGTATTGCAACTTAAAAAAAAACTTTTAACTATAGTTGGCAACGATGAAAGATAGAAAAAACAAGTGAAGTGTTCCTTTGACCAAATTTCGAATATAGAGGCGCCCATATCACCAGAAACCAGGTCATATCTCCACAAATGTTGACGCTATACAAATTATAATAGACTGGTATTTATCCTACAGCTTTAATGGAGTTCACAGCGCGTTAGAAAGAAAAAGTAGCAGGGAAACAGAACATACTAAAATATTATTTATATCCAACAGAAAGGAAGCAAGACAGAGAAAAGTATCAAATTTATATGCGCTGCAGTTAGACAAATAGTGTTATTTTAAAACTACTTATCATTTTATAGTTAAACCTATGATTATGCCCTCTAGAGTTTCTTTTTTTTTCCCACTTCTTTCTTCTGCTATTCAACTAAAAATCATCTCTTAAGTGAAAAAAGAGAAAAAAAGAGCAACAGTTGTTGTTGGTGTGATGAAAGGGTTTTAGCTTTCCGTTTACGTAAAAGTCAACAACACCCTTACTTCAAAAGGAAGAGAAGAAGAATAAAATACCTACTTGAAAACTACAGATAAATATCTGGTTTCTTTGCTTTTTAAAACAAAGTAAACTTCATCTGATATCAGACACGATAATCTTAATTACATTTTCAACTACACGCTGCTGCTACTCTTCCTGAATGCAGAAAAAGACAGCGAGTAGAAGAAGAAAGAAAGGATATGCAAGAAAAAAAGAATGCACTGAATGTATTATAGCGAAGGCAAGAAATAAACCTCTTAACCATATTTTTTTTCTTTTCTTAAAAGATTCTTTTCAATGATGATTTAATAATTATGCATTAACTCTTATATAAGTTACCTTGCTTATTATCGGGTGTGGCCAAGGCTTCCTAGAGACAAGCCTATGGTGCTCGTGGTGACGTCACGCACTGTAGGCTGCATCACTATTCTAGCAAAGATATCCCCTGTGCTATGCGACGCATTGGGTGTGTGGAGGTATCGTTCAACATATTCCCGACCTACAGCACGAACTGAGATTAGGTGGTCAGTCACACGCTCGACCGCCTTTACCTCCCAAGGAATATCAAGAACACTTTGGTGCTTAATGTAATAGGAGGCTGAGCGCCAGGCATGACAGCACTGAATAAACATTTCCAGCATCCTGGCCGGGATTTGAACACGAACTGCCCGATTCGTAGTCAGACGCGCTATCGCCTGACTCCCATCTATATTCTAGTACGTTTGATTTCACGTTTTCAACAGCTTTAGTCATGTCTACAATGTAGCTTGTTCAACCTATGCAAGCAATCCTCATGAGAACTGGGAATGGTCAGTAAAATGGTGTTTTCAGTTTTGCGTAAGTTACTCCCTGTGATCACACATATATAGTAAACAGTAAAGTTTTATTTTTGAAAAAGGATTTAATAAAACATATCCCAGGCGGAAATCAGACCACGGCCTCCCCACCAATGATACAACACTCTACTAGCTAATAGGCATATCTCAGTCAACCATTTGGAAAGGTTTATCGGTATGCTTTTTCTGGAAGAAAGCTGAGATTCATGATAATACTTAATAGTAGGTGCCGTTTGGCTGGTTTCTCTGTGTGCGGATTCCGGATGACATCACACGATCGTCCACACAAACCCCCTGTTTTCAGTTTCGTTGAGTTAAGATTGGGCTACTTTCTTAGTTTATTATAACGTACCGTACTTATAATCGAGAGGACCCGGTTCGAATTTTATTGCCGGTCATTATGAGCGAGATTTTCTCTCGTTTTCCTCGGTTACGCCAGGCATCTGCTAGAATGGTACCTTGAATAAGGCCAGGGTAATAAAATATTCCTCTTCTTCCTTTAAAAATCCTTACTCTTCTTGTAATTGTTGTTGTTAAATGTATAATAATTCACAGCCATATTCAATCCACTATTGGATGAGGCCTCTCCCGGAGGAAGGAGTTGGTTTACTGCTCCCACACTGACCAGACGTGTTGGAAGAGGAGAGCCGAAGCTTTCAACTGTGATCGACATTGTCTTTTATTCACAGCAGCTTTTAATTGCATCATGATGCTGGGTGGGCACCGTTTCAGACCTTCCTGCTTTGGAAAACAAATCCCTTGGCACAGTCGGGAACCGAACCCGGGCCCCACAGTCAGCAATCAGCGACGGTAACCACTAGACCAGCAGGGTGGTCGTTAAATGTATACATTCAGTGTAAATTGGCCGAAATTGAGCTGTATCTGGATTTTGTTAAATAAATGAGATACCTCGCTCTCACTATCAGCGCTTGAGGGTGAGGGTGACGGCGAAGTTACAACGAAGATGAAGCCGAAGCGATGACGTAAAATGAGGGTGTGGGTTAGTTGAAATGTGACAAGGATTAGGGTACGTGAGGGTGACCACGAAATTGTAAGTAAGGTCGAGTGTGAGTGACACTTGACGTTGTCAGATAGTGAGTAGAGGTGGTGGAAAGTGAAGACGTGATCAAATAATGGTTTATATAACATGGACAAGAAGTTCGCCTTCTCTTTTACAGTGAAATGTTACAAATATTTCGTTAGTCAAGTTAATTTAAACTTGAATTGACATCAGGCTCGTAGCCAGGATTATTTCATTGAGGGCACAGCTTTCTGATGGGGGGGGGGGGGCTACTGAAAATCATTTTCATGATATGATTACTGCTATATAGACCTGAAAAAGCAGAGTTCAGAGTTGACCGCAGTGTGACACTAATCACACACTTTAAGAATGAAGCCATACAACCTAAATATTTCAGAATAAGATGCACACACCCTTACAACATTTAAGAACTTTTATGATTTGTACTTTATATGTAAATGTGTAAAATATGAATAGCAGGAAATAGCTTTAGTTTATTATTTATACAGTTCTAGTTTAAGAAGTATAATTCTCCTTCAAAATGAGTAAATGAATTTCTCAAAACAGTAATATTTGCATAATGATTAGGCTATTTTATTTCAGATTAAGTAATTAAAAATACACGTATCTAACTTACATGCTACTACGAAAAATCACCAAAAAAACATTTGTTTTTGAGCTTCTACAGTGCAGGAAGTAATTGAAGCCATGGTTATTAATTAGTCTCTATGTATCTTTGTTTTAGAAAATACTTAGAAGGCTCTTATATTAAGTTTGATTTAACTTCCCACAAATCTTCTACAGTTGTAACCGTTGAGAGCGTCTTCGAAAATTTTTCGACAATTCGTCTCGAATATTATTTTTCGAATCCTAATAGAAGAAGGTTGGATGTTCTATCGTGAAGCATTGATTATCTTTGTGGTGTAAGAACCCTTTTAAACCAAGAAAATCACATGTTGCCGTTGAAGCACCAATAATCCTGCACATAATACTTTGGGGAAAGCACTTTTATACGGATACAATACATATAAGATCTTTAGAATATTAGTTTCACTCTTGTTTGATAAAGGATTTACTTGAACAACTTCAGCTTCCAATTCGAAAGCTTGTTTATTACATCCCAGAAGATTCAACAGTGGCAATAACTCGGAACTGTTCAAAAATGTTTCAGACTGTGGCAGCAAACCATCGAGGGCTTTCAACTGTTCATTATTCCCTGCAAGTCTCTCTTTAGTTTCTGATATTGTATGATCGAAAGCCTCATTAAATATTATAACCTCTGCTTTTTCTTGTGGAGCAAGCAATCACAGGCGGTTACAATTACTTTTAGGAAGGTCTTAATAAATGTTACTCGAGACAAAATTCAATTCAAACTCCCCAGAACGGCTCCAGGGCTTTAGGGAGGTTGAACGAATAGGATGTTATGGAGGGAGAGAGGAGAGTGGTTCGGGATGTCTCCAATTTTCAATGATAAAAATACAAAATAAATTCTGATACCGGGAGTAGTCGTCACAAGTTCCACCACCACTGCCCATATGAAGAACTGACATAATAAAATGCGTCCTGTTCCCCCCATCAATCGGATATTCTGCGCCTCTATAAAGAGAAAGGTGTATGTATGAGAATCGAATCCAGTTACCGGCGATGGAATTTGCAAGACTCATCCCTAAGAGTTTTCTCTAACGACGAAGTGCTCCTTGGTTCTCTAGGGCTGAAAAAAAAAGTACTCTATGTTCCTGTCCTGTGTGACTGAGAATTACACTTATACCAAAATTGAATTGACATGGGATAACCTTACGAATTTTGAAATGAAACATAGGAATTAGATAACAGCAAATAAACTTTATAAGATACTCAAATAAGAAAAAAAAAAACAATAGAAATAACAAAACAAAGAAGTACCAGAGGATGGAATCCCCTGGCGGATTTGTTGGAAAGTGAACAAAATCAACTTTTTAGTATAATTACATTCTTGACTCCAGTTTGAGAGATAGTAAGTTTTACATGACAGCCTGAGACATTGAATTATTTGCCCATATCATAGAAATTACACGTTTCTTCTTCTAGCCAATACACTTATTATAAAGGAGCTGACTTAATGTTATATTTGTAAGCATGTTTCACATTGATATAGCTTCTTCTGCACTATTAGAAAATACAGAAAGTAAAAGTGTAATATAGTCTCGACATGACCGCTATGATATCATCAGTGATATTTACAAAAAAAAATAAAGCAGTTCAATTGTTCTTTGGTTGCCTTGCAACTAGACTGAGGGGAAACAAAATAACAATAATACTGTATTGTTTAGTGGGCTCAATATGATCCGATACGCTCCTACGTACAAGGTACAATCGGCATAAAAGAAAAGGTTTACAAAGAGCTAAATTACACATTATGTGGCTAGAAGGCGTTTTAGACATTTTACAGACTATTCCACGTGCGTGTTTTTATTACAATATTATAGATCCAACCCTTAATAGTACTTCTAAAAATTGACATCGACCCGTTAGTCACTCAACTGCATATGCATTACTCATAAGTGATGGGAAGATAGAAAAACAAAATTGTCTACGAATTTATTGGGTTAGAAGATTGGAGCAAGATTTTAACGAAATACGAAAAACAATAAAATAAATTATGGGGTGAGCTTTGAAAGTTGGGAATTAGAAATCTGAAACGATAGTGGGATGACTTGCATGCTACTGGCTGACTTTAGCTTAATTAGGGGATGCGAAGAACAAACGAAGTAGGTTAGCGGCACCGTTAGCCGTCTCAGTTGACAGACTGAGTCAAACACAATAATAATAATAATAATAAAAATACACAACCCTTTTTAAAAACACATTGCATTGAGAAATATATATATATATAGGTAGGTAAAAATACTCTTAAATCTAAGCATACTTTATACTATATATAAGTCTAACTTATCGTTTCTAAATACTACACACTTATTGCAAATATTGGCCAATATTAGCTGCATAAACAAAATACACTCGACGACAAGATGCAAATTGCAGGACAAAATTGAACACGTATATTGCGGGAATCAGCTGATCCACATTTGCTCTGCTTTGAGCTAATTTCTATTTATTCGTTCTTATTTTCTTTGTAATAAAAAGAAGTATAATACGGAATAGCTAGGCCTGCTATGAAACTTGTGAATATTTCAGAAAATATTAGATAAAAATGCATACAATATCTTTTTCTTTATAACATTTTGACAGGTGACAAATATGTTAGTGGACCACGCCTCCAAATACACTGCACTACTCCAGCTGACTTTTCCGTTAGGGAGAGACAATACGACAAGAAAAATACAATGTTTACACGGTGGAGATGGAGATCCCACTAACAAACAATTGAAAGCAATACTCATAAATTTCAGGTCACTAGAATATATCAGATACACAAACAAAACACATTACTTAATCGTTACGATATTATATGAAATTTACACTGGCTACATTAAGAAAACTAATCACAATCGAATAGATGAATAAAGGTTTTTAGCCTATGAACTTCGTCAAAAGATTACTTGGTGCAGCTGACGATTGTATGAATAATCATTTTGATTTTGATATTATTTTTCGCAAGTTGGCAAGCAAACCACTTTCTTTATATTTAGATATATATAGAGAGATAATGTTAAACACTTATAGAATTTCATTATATCTGTCAAATGAGTTGTTTCAATGGTTTCTCTAGGACACGGTAAATCACAGAAACATTTACCAAAAGCAGATTTGACATCACGTTCCTCCTATCGTCTGCGTCGGCATAAGCCGGAACGGGAATGATAGCGTTCCTGACCCAAAAGCTCAGTTCTATCCCGAAAGTTTATTGCCGCGTTGCTGCAATTGTTCAGATAATGTCCGGGGACAAAATAGGACTACGAAAGTAGAAAATGTGGTGCGGATATCAACATTGTGACTTTGGAGAGTTTACTCCCCCACGGATTGACAGTTCTGGTTCCTCAAATAGGCAGTTTCTTCAATCTGCGTCTGGCCCTTGCATATATGACGCAACAATATAATGATAATTTGTTAGGTCCTACCTGATTGTCCGGAAACCTCCAAATAAATACTTTGACATTCTCTGGCCTGGATCCTGCTCCTTCTAATGTCCACCAATGTAACTTGTGAGCAGCTGTAGCATAGTCCCACACCTGAGGCTTGAGGCTCGTTGTTACTGACCATACTGGTCCACACACACAGATGCTGAGTTTGTGTACAGATGCATTGTCATTTACACAATTCAATTTTCGGCTCGTACCAACGTATTGAACACGACAAGTAAACATATTCAATAAAAAGAAAACTGGAATCAACACGGAGAAGCAAACTGATGAAAAGGTTATTCGAAGATTAGGGCGCACTAAACGCGATTTAGCCACTCATGATAATTAGTAACTTAACACGTAAAAACAATTATTAAATAGATAGATATGTGTGACTACCGAATCACGCTTCACTCGAAGTTACGTCGACGAGATCTTTAACTGCTCTGCCCTTCGAAAATCCAGCCTTGCCCTCGTCTCCGGGATGACCCACTTTCTTCCTCCTCCTGACACTCAAAATTTCAAAAGGATCCATTCCTATTTGCTATTGCTGTTGTTTACATGCCATTCTGGTGTGTATTTCAGTCGACAAACCGTTGCTGGTGTCTAATTAGGTGCGAAAATCGGTACGTGCTGCAAGTAAGATGTACAGGATTCTTTCTTCGTCGGTGGTCACATACAGTGTCTTCTGATTCCAGACCTAGTCCTCGACTTGTCGGCGACAACCACATTTACAGGTCTATAAAATGCACGGTAGCATATTCTTTGTAAATAGGGAAGCCATTATCCATTGTAAGGCGCTGTTTGCCAAAATTGCTTCCAACGGGCGGCCGGTTGAACTTTTGTCGTTTGTCCTTTTATTCTTGAAGAAACACCGAAAATGAAAACGGGATATAAATGAAACAAAAATGAAAAAAAAGGTTTTGATTTAATTCATCCGATTTGCATATAAAAATTCATAGTGACTTAATGACAATAACAAATATGCATAAATACGATGATGTGAGCTGTTACAATATTTGCTTCAGGTAAATTGTTTAACCTTAGTCATATTCAGAGATTCTTCAACAACAAAATCTTTCACAAACGGGGGAATCTTCCTAATTCGCTTCTACCGAGGGAAGTCAGCATGGGCTTGAACTAGTAGCTACGGGCCTGATTGACATGTTCGTCTTAACCGATCGAAACAAGACTCCGAACCTTATTCGAGTTTTAATCATAGACAAGGTGAAGAGCTATGCAGCCCAACATGCGATTCCACTTGCAACGAAAGCGGTTTATTCCTACCAATTCTCGCCAGAAGTCCAGGCCAGGGATGATAAGATTCTCTGGATAATCAGCTCTAGGAGTTCCACATATCAACTGATGGAGGAAACAGTATCAAACTATAGTCGTGCCATCTCATGGTAGTGGTGTGTACTAAAACCTGCTCCAATGTTGACCGTTGTTACTTGAGCCAGAACCAGGCAGTAGTAGGAGAATTCTTGGAGGTGCTGCTTGTACTTGAAGCTGTTAGAGTGACATTTAAATCATTTGTATTTACTATATAATCTACAGTACAATATAATACACTAACAAACATCAATAATGGCAACACATTACTAGACCTTGCGCACTCTACATCCATTATTAACGGATATTGACTGGTAATTATAGTGCTGCCATCTTTTGAGGGTAATAAGCCAAAACTGATGCATAGAGTTCACATCGCGATCGCTAGGTGTCACATTCATGTAATGATCACTCTTAATTCAAATTATTGTCACGAATGCATCTAGGCGCTCATTTATATCGTCTCTTCCTCCATGGTGCATATCTAGCATATTGACAGTAGACTTTTGTCGTCATGGTGACACGAAATAATATCTCACCATATGGGAAGCAGTCACACATAATAATTCCACAATCACTATAGGGCGCAATACACCCGGGTTTTAAGCTTAATTTGGAAAAAAACATAAATACCTACCTATCCACTCACTCACATCCAGTGATTCCGCCAGCTCCCCATGTGTTTACTCCCCAAAGTCTCGACAACACACCCCTAACTTAAATTTTTGTTGTTGTGAAAAATCGATAGAAACCGTACAAAACTTCACTTACACCCCCTAAACTGAAAATTCTGGCGGAAATCCTGCTCACACCCGTCTGTGAGCGTCAAAACGTGAATCTTTATTCATCTGATTTCCGCTTATCACTAGAGAAGACTTTTATCAAATTAGTATGCATACCAATTCAAATTTGGAAACGGAAGTGATTTAATAATGAGAAAATTTGATATCGTAATGACGATTATCATAATTGCAATTTGTGTTTTGCGAATAACGGAAGTTCAATAATATTGATTGCATTCCATTATCGAGGAAATATGTTTCTCAAATAGTTCAAACTTAAACATTATACGTGTCTTGAACATTGCTTTACTTTTCTGACATCTGGTGGACAACAGAGGAATGACCTAAGGATGAAAGTGAAGGAAATGTTATATAAGATGAGGAGAATGCGAAGACACTCCATAAATTTTTGCTACACACGCACACTCCTTGAGCAAGAATGTTTATAGTTCGCCGAAAAAGATATTACATGCTATTTTAGCATCTGGCAGGCGGACATGTATACATAAAACATATATGAGTTCTCTCTTTCAAAAATAACTTCTTGTCTAGTAACACCCTTCATAAAATATCCTAGAGGCGTATTGTCTGAACGAGCAAATGTAGGTGATTCTCATTTTTTTTTTCGAAGGGGGAAGTTTATCTTTCCTAGTTATGATGGTGTCTGTGAACTGTCTTGAATGCGTCCTCTCATCTCTTGTTTTCGCCTCGGTGTTTTATCGCTGCTCAAGCTGAGTTTCTGCCTATGCAGGTTCCTTGCAGTGCGTTATAGCACTTTTTTCAAAAAAGAAAAAAAAAAGTGTAGTGCAATATTCTATTCAACCAATGAATGTCAATGAAAATATGCAGTCCTCCTGGTGAAAAGCAATGACTAAGATCACATACTTCGGATTGACGCCGATAGGCACGCAGCTTCGATGCCGATCGTAGGTGGGCGGTGCGGAATCCTAGACGACCCAGCTCTGAGATAACCTGGTACCCATTTCCAGGTTCCGACTCCTGACCTTCGGTTCCAAAATCCGGATTCGAGTGCACTGTTTCAAGATCCGGATCCGAATACACGGTTCCAAGATCCAAAATTGCATACCCAGATCCGAATCCGAATATCAGAAAATCCAGATTCTCGGTTCCAAGATCTGGATCTTGATACCCGATTACAAGATCCGGATCCTCGGTTCCAAGATCCGAATTCGAATACCCGGTTCCAAGATCCGATTCTGGATCTTAGAATCCAAGATTCGAATTCAAATACCCTGTTAACAGATTTGAATTCAGATACCCGGTTCTAAGATCCGAATTTGGATCCTTGGTTCCAAGATCTGCATCCGGATCCACAGTTCCAAGATTCGAATTCACATATCCGGTTCCAAGATCAGATTCCGGATCCTCGGGTACACGATCCGAATCTGAATACCCGGTTCAAAGATCCAAATACAGATACCCGAGTCCAAGATCGAAATCCGGATCCTCGGTGGCATGATCCGAATCTGGATTCTCGGTGCCAAATTCAGGCCCGGATTCCCAGTTCCAATATTAAATTTTTTTGTTCTAATATTATCAGAAACCGAATTTGTAAGAATTCGAGTAGTGCAGATCCGGACCCATGTGCCCACCCATAGTCTGACTGACATTTCCAAGGATTTCGCTCGCTTTCATCAGGTAATGCCTGCATTTAGACTAACGTTTATGTCGCCTTCTCCATCTCCTTCCCAGGGACACTACTCGCAAATGGAGGCCTTCAGATAAAAGCATATATACAGACCGGAAAGTTGACGCTTTATTGGAAATTCTAAGCATATGATATTTCTGTTAGTCGATTACACTGCCATCTACTCTAAAGAAGCAGAACTGCCAAAAGTAGGTAGATAGAGAGAGACTCCACGATTGCTAGATTAGATTTCATGGAACCAATCATAATTCACTTTTCACGCCATAACTAAGTATGATGTCATACCCAATCAATTTTGAGTTTTTAATGTGATGCAATGTATATTCAATTACATCTGTGTGATGATTGTCATCCCTTAAACTTCTAAAAGACAAGGCATAAATGAATATTTCTCTCATACAATACACACTAAATAAATAAAATCTGAGGAGGGATTGCACACGATGCATCCTCTTAGAAATTATTTCCTTTCACATAAAATAAATTTCATAGTTTTGAGACTGATCTTCTAAACTCATAAACTGTTAAGTTTTTAAACTCACAAACATTCATACTGCAGCTGGTATTCGAACCCAGAACTTCGTAAACACTAGCCAGCCTTAAACAACATGATCACAGCAATCGACAGAAGTGCTTGTTCTTTATGTTGCGTAGTAGAACTGTAAACACCCATGTTATTTCACATCCAACGAATCAAACCATTCACTATTCAGATCATTCGAAGGTTTCATTATCCGAAGAGAGATAATCGAACTATAATCGAAATAGCGATATTATTGAACCGATTAAAGTGCAATCGAACAATTATTTGGAAAATTAATAATATAATAGTTACTAGGCGCAGGCGGGGTCGACGTCGGAATTTGAAAAACAAACGACAAGGAGCATTGGCAGGTTTGGGTGGAGTTACTTACACCTCTATGCCGATCCGACGGCGGCCCGGAAAATGTGTGGCTCCCTCGCGCCGACCTTCCCCCGATTACTAGTTGGTCGGGTCGTCATTAGGGCTGTCAAAACTATCCGGATAATTATTCATCCGGATATTGTTCGAACAATTATCCGGATAATTTCATTATTCGAATCCGAATAATCGGATATCCGAACAACGGAGAAACGGATATCCGATTAATCGATTATCCGAAAAACGAACAAACGGATATCCGTTTATTCGATTATCCGAAAAACGAATAAACGGATATCCAAATAGTTGTCCGATGAACAATGAAACTTATAGAGCAAAGAAGTTTGAGTAATGTAAACTTCTATTTTTATTTTAGTGCAAAATTATCTTCCTACAACAAGTTGTTAAACATTTTAAAAGCAGAATATTACTTGTACTTTTAGACTTCAGCAGCTAATGCTGTGAAGCTTTAGCGCCCGCTCTGTCCGTCTGTCGACAACTTTCAACTCAGAAACTACTAGGGTTGGAAAGGTGATTGAGGTGTCGTTGAAAAGGTCTCGGTGAGACTAGCTCAAACCCGTATCATTTATCCAGATTACCGGAGGAGTGCCAGAGATAGGGGCGTTGCCAGATATGGGGTCACTTTATGGATAGTAAGATGTTTGAGGTGGCGTTGAAAAGGTCTCGGCAACACGAGTTAAAACCCGTATCACTCATCCAAATCGCAGGGGCGGTTTCAGAGATCGGGTAGGTCTCTGAGATAGCGGGCCCAATTTATATCTTTGGAACAAGTCGAGCTAGGAAGGTGTTTGAGGCGCCGTTGGAAAGGTCTAGGCAAGACGTGTTCAAACTTCAAACCCGTATCGTTCATCCAGATTGCAGGGTCGGTTGCCAATTTTCGGAGTGATTTTAAACTTTGAAATTACTAGGGCTAGAAAAGTGGTTGAGGTGACGTTGGCAAGGTTCCGACAACGCGAATTCGAACCCGAATCATTTCTCCAGATTGCAGGGGCGGTTCCCGAGATTCTGGGGGATTTCAACTTTGGAACGACTGGGCTAGGAAGGTAGTTGATATGTCGTTGAAAAAGTCTTAGCAAGAGTTTAAACCCATATCATTCATCTAGTTTGCACGGGAGGATTCCAAGTTTAACAGGCGGGAATTCGCAACTTTGAAAGTACTAGAGCTAAGAAAGTGGTTGAGGTATCGTTGGGAAGGTCTCGGCAACACGAATTCAAACCCGAATCATTTCTCCAGCAAGGGCGGTTCCCAAGATTGTGGGGGGTTCAACTTTGGAACGACTGGGATATGAAAGTAGTAGATGTGTCTTTGAAAAGGTCTCGCCACAATTTTTCGAACGCAACATTAATCATATAAAGGGGATGCTCGCTGCTGAAGTCTGGCGGTGGCTTATATGCACAGTCCCCGACTCGACTCCGCCTCGCTTGTTATAAATTTGCTAATTTCACTTAAAAACACCGTAGAACTTTGACCGTGAACTCTAGAATTTTGACATTAACACTCAAGAATTTTAGTGATTTGTACTCAAGAATGAAGCTAATGTCTACTCACGATCCAGGGTATCTACTTATTTTTTATTTTCTATTAGTATCCTAATTAAGCATTTGACTGAAAATGGGCCAATTCTTAAATGCCATTATAGTATATGAGGATATAAAATTTCCAACTTTCTATATTTTCCCGAAAAATTAAAGGTCTGCAAACAAATAAACTCTTTTATCGTTTCTCTTCTTCGTTAATCAGTCAAACCAAGCTAAACTTCAACTTAGGCTCTGGTCGACTTGATTCCCACGTCCTTTTCGTATCTTATCACGACCTGAGCCAAAGTTGCCTAAAAGTCAATGATAAAATTGATGCAAATAACATAAAAATAAAGATGTGAAATGAAGAAGTGCATTAGCGAGAGACAAACAATGCTGGAGACAATCAAGAAGAGAAAGAGAAATTGATTAGGGCATTGACTGTGCAGAGATTCTATACTAAGGTATGGCTGAGAAAAAGAAAGAAGAAGGAGAAGAATCTAACTACTTGACAGTGTCAAGGAAGATAAATCGTATGTTGAGATGAAAATGAAAGAGCAAGATCAGGATGAATGGAGAGGGCTTAGCTTGCCTTGAAGGACCTGCCGGTTCCGGCAGAACACTAATTATGATGATGATATTAGTTTAATGTAAATAATTGTGTTCTTACAACTTAAAGTACTCCAAATTGTTTAGAATCAAGTCTTTTTTTAAGCCCTGGAGGTAGTGAGAAAGGAACATTTGTCCCGGAAAGCAACTGGTTGGGACTGCGAGGATCTCGATTTCGCCATTGAAGGGGTGGATCACTGTTATACAGAACCTTTCAGTTCCACAGAGGAAATAGATTCCTTGTTAAGTATGAGAGCTAGTGTATATTTGCTACAATCTAATACATCGTTTTTTCTTTCCATGTAAGACGAAAACTGGCATTGAATAAAATGTATTCGTCTTTCTTTTTCAAAAGTGGAGCAACATGTATCACGCGCGATGCTTTCTATAATTTATTCTCTCCTTGAATGCAGTATCACTTTCGATTACAATTTGAACACTTTTTGTACTATTTCTGACCGAAGTTAGAGTGTATTAGGTTTGGTCGCCTAAAACACAAGTTAAAAACTTGGCGAGAGCGAGGATAAAACACATATGCTATGCTTGTGTGGTTGTAGGGCTGGTAGCATATTGCTTTCACCAACCAAGCTACGAAGAACATTTTTCACTTTCATCCCTGTGTACACTCAGATTCATAGAAAATAGGTGATAGAAAAAATTGAATGTCCGAAAGTTGCACAATCTCGCAACACACGCGGCAAGCACAGAATATGGAATTTTGAATATAGGCACGGTACTATTAACATTGTGTATTTTATACAATTATTTCGAAAATTGCCCAGAGAAACGAAGTGCGCACGGGCGTATGCAGTATGCACGCGACATTTGTCGTTGTGTCGTCGACGACTAATGCTGTCGGGACTCGCGACTTGAGATACCTTTTTATACATGCGACATTTGTCGTTCGTCCAAAAATTTACTTTTCGCAATATCATTTGATATCTTCTCAAAATGTCTCCAAACATTGCTTTGAGGCATAGTTACTCTCTTTCCAGTCTTCACGCTAATCAAAACAAAGCACTAACCAGTTGCTCCACAAACAGAAATATGGGTATATTTCTTCTATATATATCAGCAGTGACACATTCCTTTGTACTTGGGTTCGTCGCGCTTCAGTTGCTATGTTCTTAGAAACTCGACATTTCTAAATATTTTAGAACACCTCATTTTCGGCATGCACACAATCAGATTAAAAATGCACGTGTTTTCCCAGAAAGTATTTAGAGCCAAATGAACATCTGCGAGCACTTTGTCGGAATTCACTTACAGTTAGGTTCACACGCTATTGAAGAAAATAGTTTTGAGATTAACAAAAGCTATTTGTTTCCACTTCTCAACGGATGTTCAAGACAATCCGAACTATTTTCTTTTGGCAAGAAATCAATAGCATGTCCTGTTTCTAGGGATAGAGCATTGAAGTCTAGTCTAACAGTTATTTTTATATTTACAATACTTTGCTCTCCGAATGTCCAAACTAAAGGAAAGACATTCAGAGAGTTTTCCTGTCTCATTAGTCATATAGTGGGGATGGGTCTATGATGTTTCGATGCAGGATGTTTTAGTGAAAGCAAGTTTCGGTGCAATAAATTACTGGTGAATGTTGTTATTGATAAATTGGTAAAATAGGAAAGTTAAAATATATAAAATTAATTAGTTGCTACATTATTATAACGTTATTAAAGTTTCCCGACACCAACAATCTGTTCGGTAGTAAATATTTCATTTTGAACGAGTAGATCTACAACAGATTAAGAAAATTGATTAAGCCTCACAAAGGAAACAGGTACTTGTTATAGAAATGTCTTCACATAAATTAATTCTTGATAACATGCTTAATTTTTATCTAATTAAATATACTCAAAGAGATAAAGGTAGGGGAAGCACAATATTGCAGTATCATTCAGTCTCCTGTGGAGAGATCAAGGAGTCTAAGCGCCCAATGCCACTCTGTGGCCAATTACCAGACTATTTGAGATGGCATATTTTTTTTTCATATTATCTGTGTTTTTCGTTTTCATACCTTTTCGTATATAATATAACTTTCATAGCTATCAGGCACACAAAACATTATCTTCCGTTATCTTTCTCTTACACTTGGTTAATAGTGTTTTCACAATGAAGGTAAAAGGAAGAAACAACATTCTAAAAGTTATTCCATTAAAAATGTTGAACCGGAATCAGAATCAATGATATATTAAGGTGATTTAGAGGACATTCAAGTATCAGTTTAGTCATTTTGAACCCCTTCTGGTTGTAAGTAAAAAATAGT
>JAGDQP010028729.1:0-23918 GCA_022664845.1 Lepisma saccharinum
CTTCTGATTCGTAAATGTTAGAAGTAACGCACCATCTATCAACGACACATGAAAACAGAATGAAGCATAAAAACAAGTAAAGGTCAAAATACTTTTACGTATGGAGACAAAACAAAATGCCTCCTACGACACACAATATTATCGAAAATTAAAATGTTACCAAAAGCATGATTAGGTTGTAGTTTACAAACTGATTCAAAACTTTAGCTGTACTTAATTTGTACTTCGATGTAGTCTCTGAAAGACAGCCGTGTTGTATCAACATGCACGGCAGTGTATGCAGCCAAGTTATCCGTGTTACAAAACGTCAGCACTGCCAGAAGCATGTTGGAGAGGAGCAAGAGTTTTTGGTGAAATCGGCGATTTCGAAGCCCCATAAGAAAAATATGTTAAATATAGCAATATGAGCTTTCAAAGTTAAGGAGATGTGGAAAATATGTGCAGGTATGCAAAATTTCATATTCGTAGCTTGAAGCATATTCGAGTTGTGGACCCCTGAAATTGCGTATTTTAGGCTTACTGATTCATACATTCACATTCACTCACTCACTCACTCACTCATACTGTTTAGAGGTAATAGGTAATAAATGCCAACTACGAGGTCGGGTAGTCGTACCGGAAATTTTGATAACTCTGATAGCGAAAGTGATACAAACGAACACACGAATGAGGCTACAAATCCCTCATTTAGCCTGCCACATCTAACAAAATTTTTGTGTAAAATAACCGAGGAGCCAGATAGATTTGCATGTTGTTCGAACCTAAATAATTGGGATGACGATAGAAAGAAACAGGTTTTACCCATGTATCTTCAGGATGTATAGCTCTCGACATGCTTTTTTTTCAATTAGTCACAAAACCTAATGACGGAACTCATGTATAAACAGCTGAAAGATAAGCTTATAGGCCTTAATTGACCAGAACTACCACATTACAAGGCCGAAATAGAAATCAATGTGGTTCAACAGCACCAAGATGAGCCTATAGATGCCTATTTTATTCGAAAACTAAGAGCCATTCGTCATAATTTGCCCGAAGCAGGCGAGGAAGAAAAGGTACACTTTTTATCTCTAGGTTTGCAAAAAAAATTCTGAAAAGCATAGCACTGGAAACCTACACATCGGTACGTGATTTACAAAACAAACTTCATTCTTTGGAAAAATGAAACTACTTCCTGAGAAAGAGATAATTTGTGGAACGTTCGCAAGCTCTGCAAGCATTAATGGAACAAGGTCAACAGAACGCAACCCTCCCAAACCGTAATTTACAAATTCCTATTCTTCAAAATTTAACCCAGCAAGTATCAAATTTACAACTTTCAAATAATCAAAATTCTAATTTCGAAAACAATGTATCTACTTTTTATCAAAATTCTGGTTTCCAACAACAAAACAAACAAAATCCTAGTTTTCAAAGTAATGTACCTTCCTTTTGTCAACAGAAAAACAAACAAAATCCTAATTTTTGAAAGAATACACAACCAATACCCTCTGCTCCAAGCTATAAACACTCAAGTTCCTCATTATTCGGCATATAAGCCACTCCCTATGGATAACCCAATTCTCAGAAACATGCAAGATCCTATTGCTATCATAGATACTGTATCTCATAGCAACCTATTAATTAATTTCTTTGCAACTTAATGCGATCTCAAGACCTAATGGATCCTGACAAACCCTACAACTATGAAAAACCTCAACCTCAACCTGTTCAAAATAAACCGAACACCATGGATGACCTGACACATAAATTAGCGGAATAATTCTTAATGGTTGTCAGAAATAATTCCAACCAGAAGTCATACTACAAGAAAAACGGAAAGAACAATAACAAGAAATACAACAATAAGAAGAAGAAAAATGGAGGCTATAAGGATGGAAAACAAGACGGAAAATATTAATTAAAAAGGATAAACATGCATAGAAAATATTCAAAATTTTGTAAAATGATGTGAAATATAATCGATTTATAATATAATACCTTCAATTAATTCCTTTCAATAGCTTTGCATTTTAAAAATTAGACTTCACTATATAAATGCTGACACACAATCTATATTATAGCTCTATTAATTTCAAATTAGAATAATTAATTTCTTTAAACTTTAAACTCCAAATTTCAAACCATGAGATTACTGCAAATTAAGAAAAAGATACACATAAAGTTATGACTTCTTCCTCTCCATTTGGTTTACCCGGACATGTACGAAGTTTGTAAATTTCAAGTCTCCCAACCCTAACGTAAACAAACGCCTATACCAAAAAACTATTTACTTAGGTTTATACCAGGAATTCAAATATGTTTAGGAGGAAACCAAAAACAATCAATTCAATTCCAATTATTTCTAATATTGTTATTACACTTTTCACATCTTTTACATATTTAAGAAGAATTTTATTTTCCACGGATTCTACTTGTGATAATATTGCACGGCACATTGCATGTTCATGAAATTTTCTGTTCTTACAATTACAATAGAAATCACTAAAATTTTCTATACGTTCTTTGAAAGTTCTCTAATATATAAGAAAAATTAACCATTACAATACAAACAAAACACGAAGGCACATAAAATACTAATATTGCGTAACGACATATTAAGCACAATATTAATTTTAGTGTTAATTAATACGTTTTCTAAAAGAAAATACCTAAAAATTTAAACTTACAATACAAAACACAAAAGCACATATTAGGTAGGGTTTTGTGGCTGCTTACTTAAAAACGTTCCTGTTCGGCAGCCCTAGTTAAGTATGTTGGATAGGCTTTTTGTACTTCCCTCTTCTATACGTTCCTGTATGAGCGTACAGTAAATATGTTTGCTAATTTTTTGCTGCTTACTACATTCAGCCAAGATTTCTTTTATCTAATTTGCAACACTTATCCATTAAGCTTTTAAACGGTCCATACGCTACTTACGTTAATCAGGAGTAAGATCAGAATTAGTATACAGGAATATTATACTCATAGAGGCAAAAATCGACCACAACAGATTAATACATATATTTTGAAATATAATGATTTACATATTTGATGTGTTGATCATGATGCGATGACAGTGTGTTGGACAGTAGCGATGGGTTGATAAGGCTATAGAGAATTATTGGGAGATTATCGTCCTTTTAGCGTACAGCATTCAGTGGCTGCGCTCCCGACGAGTATGAATGAGGACCCACGTTCAATCGATTATTCCACAGGTCAGATTTGAACGATCTCTTTAAGGACTCCTCTATTTTGTGTTCCAGGAGAGACGGTTAGTTCAAACTGAATTGAACCAATACGAGGATTTACTCCCTCAGTCAGATGGCTACCGGGAACCTCCAGGCTTATACAGGCAAAAATACGCACATGGGGATTTTCCGCACATGTAATGCCTGATACCAACTATATCTCCCCGTTTCTCATGAACACATAGGACTTGGGTTTAAAGACCAACTTCGAAGTATCAGCAAATGACTTAAGAGGGGGATAGTATAACGCAGAATACAGGTCTACAACAAGCGATAACGTGATTTAATTAACTTCAATTGGTTGCATAAGAAATTCGTTCGGCCCAAATCAAGTACATTCAGAAATTGTAATAGAGCTCAGAAAGAAATAACACTTGCGTAACAGCTCTCTGCCTGTCGTCTCTTCTTGGTTTGGCCTCTTCTCTGTTACCCACTACGAGGGCGTAACACGGAGATTAGATATTTCTTCATGCCGACTTTGACTAAAAATATTACAAGTCCCGAAGTTGCTAGAAATTCTAAGTCCGAAGATTTGATTTCCGGAGACTAAGTTAAAGTTACTTTCCCTAAGCTGTTTAGTTGACTGCATCTCGCAACGGCCTATCTTACTAGAACTTAACCATGTTGAGGCAAGTATCGCACTGTTCGCTGTTGTTGGGGTCATCACACTCGGGTGCCCCGAAAATCTTCCGACAGCAATGCTCTTTCCGTAGCATTTCGCTTCTACATGAAAATACACATATACAATTCAACATTAAAATTAATAAATAAAATAAATTTAAATATTCACACTTCATACTCTTAAGCAGTAAAGATAAAGAGGAAAGGAAAGAATAGTGCTGGCCAGCTTATTGAAAAGAAGGAAAAGAAAGAAATTAATTAAACACAATATTTAAATACAAAATTCATTTACATATCACACGTTAATTTCTCTTGATATTCAATTCAAACTTTCTGAGGACAAACTCAGTGGTGACACACATAATACAAATATATATTACGGAAGGATATATTAAGTACAATATTACTTTCATTGACAATTTCAAGAACAATTAAAAATAGCAAGCAAATAAACAATAGGGCATCCAGGCTAGAAACGTAGGGATTCTGTATTAATAAATCATATATTTACTTTCAGAATGGTTTTGGACTTGTAAAACTGATCATAATTAACAAAATTTGCAATTGTATATAAATTCTCTCCGAGAGAAATAAAAGAATGTAAAATAAAGAAAAAAATATCCATTGTTTATCCTTTCCCCACACACTAAAACCACGAAAAGTATTAAAATTGTGTTTATATGCTTCCAACATAAAAGTCAATATTAATTCTTACAATCAGTAACTACAAAATAAATAAAGTAACACCTAAGCCGTCGAACTTAGCAGTATCTTATGACAGAGTTCTGAGATGGTACGCCCCAACCTACCATAGCAGTATAGTTCTGCTCTGTTGGTTATTTCTGACTAATAAAATGTCATCCAGATTAAATTTTATTTACTGTATGTTATTTCCAATCCCTTGATATCCACTGCAGAATACTATTTTGCTTCAGAAAATACGGATCTTTGGAGGGATTTTTTCCCAATCACTATCAACGTACTGTTCTTATATTCCATAACCGGATGTTATCTACACTACAAATGAAGGAATGTCAAAATTTCAGTACTTCTGTGGGATTCAACACACCAAGAACAACTCAAAACATCATCAAACATTTCTAAGACCATGCATCTAGCCTTGGAGACACACTTAGTTGTCGCAGTGACACACATTGTACCTCTGATATCCTAGTTTGGATCCCAGCAACGTTGAATTTAACATCAATCCTTGGCTGTAGCAGGCATCGTTTGGTAAGTACCAATTTTACAGCACCAATATAATTGTCAAAATATTTCTTAAGGCGCTGTCTTATGTCCCTTTCCCTCAAAACTAGTTACAATAGCGAGAAGAAAATGTAATCTATGGTTACGAACCATAGTGGGTTTTCAGCTAACCTCTGCTATTTTCAAATATCTCACGTCTTTCTCCCGCCAATGCCTTTAACGTTACGTGCTCTCTATAAATAATCTACACAATAATATGTATTCACATATGAGGTTTTAATCATATAATTACGTTTACGGGCTATCGATTTCCCCTACGGAGAGTCAGATAATACGGAGACTGTGAAAGTATGCTCTTAATTCGTGTACGAGTGTACCTTCACTAACATTTCCGCAGTATATCACGCCACATTATTTTTTGCTAGTAATTTTTCCTACATATGAGCTGTTCGTTTTTCATTTATAAAAGTGTGTTATATTTTGGTAATATTTCCCTTTAAATTCTGAACTCTAAAGATATAATTATCAATATCTGTGCTTCATTAAAGGATGGTCAATATTCTTAGCGTATTGTTATGCCCTCCTTATTGATGTGGATGCTTCGTAACTTTACTGCAACCTACAGACGTGTTTTAAAACAAACCATTCAATGTAAGTGAAATTTCATATAAAACAAATCCAGTTTTCAATACATAGTTACTAACCATGTTTCGCTGGTTTTCCTCCTGCAACATACACTCTGCCGGTACCATATTTGCGTCTTATATTGTCTGTAATTATAAAATAAAAATTTTAAATTCATAGAAATTAATGGATTTAGTTCTAGTAGTACAGTTAAAGTAGGCAAAACGCCATAAAAGAATGGAAAAAATTCCAACAGAGATAAAAATTGGTAGATATCATCAGTATGGCATTTCGAACAACATACTAAAAGTCCCCAACTATGGCCACCATATTGGAAAGTGGCGGTGACATTTGATCATAATTGCTTTATTAACTGAAAATTGTGAAGGTTAAGCCGAAAATGTGTTCAGACATAAATTAAAGATAATAAAATTTCCAATAACTTCAATAAGATAAACTTTTGTTTCATTGTAATGCGAAACCCGAAGCCCGATCCTTCCTGTTCATACCAGCCTGCTGGATTTTCTCTTACTTCGTATATGTAATAAAGGAGTTTCCTCTCTTCCTTTTGTAGTTCTATAAGTGTACCAGATTTCTGTGATTCTGCTTTTTTTTTTCAGCGGTTTGTCGGTATTCCCGGTCAACTTTCCTAATTTGTTCTGTAAGGCTATTTTGTGCTCATGTGTTTGGCCACGGGCCCGTGTGTGTGTATCAACTCTTCTTAGAGTCTGAAATTTTAATTTTTCATTAGGTACTATTCTTTTTCCTTTCCGGTATCCCGGTTTGTGTGGATCACGATTTCAGCAGTCTGGTGGTAGTGTGGTTATTAATTTTGTGAGAATTTGGATTTTATTTAAGGTCTTTAGGCAACATTGGCTCAGGTCTATTATTTTAATATTCTAAGTTTCTCTTTTAATGTAGTGACAATTTCTTCTAGTAGTCATTCAGCCAGGTACTGACCAGGCTCTTGGCTGCTTGACCTGCGGTATATTCTGTTGTTTACAACTTTTTCGTTTTCCTCTTACCTATGTGGTTGGTCTCCCACTTGGGGGGAATTTCTATGGTATATGGACTTTTCCGGTTTCTCTGTTCAAGTTTGTTGAACAGACCGTAGCCGGACTTCATTGTAACTTACAATTTGTAAGTTTCCGATTCATGTGGTCTCGAATACAGTGTTTTGACCCTTAAAATAGCAGATTTAAAAAAATAAACTTTTCTGCTTCATTTAGTTTATTTGTGTTGTGAATTGCAAAAGAAATACCCATATACGTTTTCAGGTTAGTATTCAGTGTAGGTATCATGGGCAGGGCACACGTACAGACTGTTCCAGCAGTTGTGCCTCATTTTTACAACAATTTCTTTCCACCATATCTAATACAGTTTTTTCATTAAAGCCACGTTGGAGGGATTTTGTCCTTTCCACTATTTATGCTGAGATACAACTTTTTCCATAGTGTGTTCAAGTACATTTGGTTCCTCCACATTTTTCTAGGTATGAGATTCAAAATCCCCATATATGTTGAGTATCGTCTTTTGTTTCCCGTTATTTTTGCAGATAGTTGGATTCTGCCACAAGACTCTCACATGGCAGTGTCATGATATGCTAGGTTTCTTGCAATGTTTAATTTTAGCGTTATATTTTTCTTTTCTAGCCAGTCACAGGTTAAGAGGTCTCATGGTCCTCTTCTTTGTTGTGGTGAGCAAGGGTCTCCTGCGTTTCTTGTCCTTTGAGTCAGTTGTTCACTGAGTTTTTGTCACTAGATTTTATTACTATAATATTTATTATTATATAGTTATTTATTTTTAAATAATTGAATAGTGGCAGTTTCATAGATTATTTTGTAATTGACAAGAGTTTGATTCAGAAGAAGATTCAAATCATTTGAAAACAATATGACCATATGTCAGTATTGTCCACAGTAATATGTTTATTTCTCTCAATTGGCACATTATATAGATTTTTAAAAAAAAGTATATACAATGTTTCTTATGTGTACATGTGCTTCCAATTATTCATTACAAGCCACGAAATAAATGTGTAAATTCCATCAAGATCAGGCAAATTTGATAAAATAATGGGAAAATTTTATACAGAGTTAAAATGTTTTACATCAGGTAAGTTGGTTAAATAACATAAGTGTATCTTATTAAAGTTATTGGAAATTTTATTTTCTATAATTTGTGTCTGAACGCATTTTCGGCTCAGCCTTCACCATTTTCAATTAATAAAACAATTATGATCAAACGTCACTGTTCATCCACCATTTTCCAATATGGCGGCCAGAGCACAACTCGGATTGTCGGAGACTTGTTGTATGTTGTTCGAAATACCATGCTGGTGATATCTACCAATTTTTATCTCTGTTGGAATTTTTTACATTCTTTTTTTCTAATTTGCCTGGTCTATAGGGGGAAGTAAGCGAATTTTGGCGCATTTGTGGTTAACAATAGGGTGAAATGTTCGTATTAGGATGTTGTAGATATAAGTGCAAAGTATTACTTTCCTTCTTTCTGTTCAAGGTAATTATAACTAATAAATCGTGCTAAAAGTGAGGGCTGCCTCGTGAGTATCATTCCTATGGGACTGAACCTCCATGACCATACGTTCGGGAAATTATAATTAATACTTACTTTAAGAACACTCTCCCGCCATATGCTCTGTCCTTGCTATTGGTTTTTCCACAGGCCTCCAAGTTGAAGGGCTGATGGAGATTCGTTCTACATATCTCATGATACAGGAGCGCAAAATGAGATTTGAGAATACATTCTAAATACCCGAGAAGTTCAAATGCTCAAGAGGCTCCGCAAATCATCTTTAATTTATCTTAAAAATCGATAATCTCCATTTCATTATGAAACAGGTTTGATCAACTGCACAGTGATCCAAAATTTAAAAAAAAAAATCAGTGCCAAAATTCAATTTTTTGACCGTAAATTCTTGAAAAACTCTTTACATATTTATTTAAACAATTAATTGGAGTGTTAAGTCCTGATATTTTAATATATTTAGGGTTATTTATATCCGTGTCAGGAGTGTTCAAATAAAGCAGTTGAATTTTTGTTCAATTTTTATAGTAGACCTACAAAACGTTTCATACATAATATGGTCGACTTAGTTACACCAAAATTTCCCTCGGAATATACGTAACATATTTCTTAAAGAAAAGTTTGGGAAACCGTTCGCATGTGGAGTGTAAAATGTTTTTCTATATCCCGCACGATTGTCAACATGACGCTGGAATTGACGGGAACAGAGTCAGAACATTTTTAATAAATCAAATCTAGATGCTTCCATCTATCACAGGAGTTGATGACTGTCTTAAAGAAGATTTTCCACTGATTTGTAAACGGTATCATGCGGCTAGTAAACTGTGGTTTAAATTCTTTGTAAATTTCACGGAACAGTAATGAATAGCTTGGCTAATGAAAAACTCACATTATGAGATGTTACAACACAAATCACTGAAAGAAAGAAATATTGCACAGGGTATTTTAGGAACTTAAAGCTTGGTTTTACATAACAAAGTATGCCAACGGAAAGAAGAAATGGACAAGTTTTCTCGAGATAGTTGCCATAGCATGGTTATCTTTTACTCGACTAGAAGGCAGTGGCGAGAAAATATGGCATTTCAGATTAGCAAAATGTTTTTTGCGTTGAAATTTGCTAATACCAAATCATTGAGCGGTTTGGCATACAAGCAATTTTACAGGGGAGCAAGTTTAAAGTTTGGAACAGTGTATAAATTCATCCTATCCTTTTGTTTTCAGAAAATTATTGCATGAATGTATACTTTGGAATGTAAACTTCCAGTATATAATAAAATTACACACACACACACCACCAAAAAAATAAAGGAAAAATAGTTGCGATAAAATTAGATTATGCTGCATAGCGTATGTTGCATAACCATCTGTCACTATAAATGATGACGTCAGGTATACAGCTCCCATGGTACAGTGGTTACGATTGGTGAATTCGGATAAGCACTAGGGAGGTGGAGGAGGTTCGAGCCCAGCTCATGTTGGCCATCCTGTCTAAGGTTTTGAAAGAGATTACATTACACAATACAGGAATAAAAACCAAAGCCGATGCACGGTTATACGGCGTGACCTCGTGTGTGAGAATGGTGGACATTGGACATACATAACTTGATCATCAAACTGTTCAGTCATTCCGTTCAGTGGAATAATATTAAACGCATTTTATGGGCAAACTACTGAACTGGTACCCACAGCACTTGGCGATTTTATAGATTTTGCTGCCTAGTGTTGGAAAATTGCTGCCTGTGTGTTAGTCCATTTTCAGATTTTTTGGACTTACGCCACTTGTATGTCAGACCGCCCAATTATAACAGTGCAACGTGGGTTTCTAAAAAAGTATCATGCAGAACCACTAAAACACAATCCATGCAGAGAATGTATCGAAAAGTCGAGAAAAAGTGTTGTTTGTGTGTCACAAAACGAACAGATAGAAACCATCACCAGAGGGCGGTATAGCGTTCGAGAATAGTTTGCCAATCGTCCCTAATTAACAAGGTAGGTTAGAACCGTGAATATGTATTATTTACACTGACATATTTTCATTTCCTATCGCTGAATTGCACTCTTATTTATTTATTTATTAGAAGTTGGCACGGATACAGCAAACGCCATTTTACACCGTTCTTGTAACAAACAATAAACAATAACAACAACAATAAAAATAATATAACAACAAAGACTTATGCAATAGGAAATAATGTAAAGTTTTTTTTTGTACAGCTACAGATTTATTAAATCTCAGAAAGACCTACAAAACACTAAGTACTTGTATATGCGATTAGTTATTGTTATCAACTTAAAGCAATTTCGCGAATAATGTTTAATTTATTAACATTCATTTCAATTGTAACGACAAATTCAAGTGAGAAATAATATAAGATTTCACTTACCATTGCTGTTAATTTCACCATTCGACGCCCCATTCCATTTTGTAGCAAGCACTACCTAGAACAATCACAAAACTGCATTAGACGTTTGAACAATTACTATCAGTACTTCCAAAGACGTACAAGTTTATTATATCACTTCACAAATTCTATATGTATGTATAACAATCACAGAAAATTACTGATGGAATGATTATCTAACTTGAAGTCTAAACGGTAAAAATGAACTCTTGACAGAACCTAAGTATGGACTGCTCTTCTTGTTCTTCATTTCACTATAATAATACGTGTAACCAAGGACTATTAAAATCAAATAAAACGTTAATTGCAAGTTAGGAATTATTTCATTGAAGTCGAAGCGAGATAAATACCCATAACTATGAGTTTCCGCTGCCCCACTGTCCTTTAGTGGGAAGCAGTGCATAAACTTTCAAACTCTACTACACTTTTGCTGTAGTTGACAATATATAAGCAAATAACAGACAAGTCCATTAAAAGAGATTAAGTTGAAACCATATAAATTATTCTCTTCCTGCTTTCCTAAATATAACATGCTAGTTACATTACTATATAGTTTAACCAACTGTATAGCTTGTAACAAATGTGAGTGATTGATATAGTGAAGTACAATTTACTGTTAAACATGTTTATGGATAACGCTAATATTTGAAGAATGAAATATCATTCACTCTTTAGCATCTCGCCCTTGAAATGCAACTGGAATTTGTTCTTCGTACTTAAAGTAAATCGATGTTTGAAATGTCATTAACATAAACCTTTCGGAGCAGTTTCCAAATATTGTAAAAACAATTGAATCGGTCATTGGTAAAAGGGGATATGTGCCATTAAAATACGTAACTCATATCAGCTTTTAACAAAGATAGAGACTAATTCAGTTACATATATATTTAGGATGTAAATGTGATTAAAGCTTTTCTACAGTATCTATGCTTTATTAAAGAGTTTCTACTTATTTTTTTGTAAAAGTAAGACATTTTTTCTGGGAAGTTTTAAACGGTGCACACTACTTACACAAGTTTAAGTCCTGAAAGAAAAATCTCTGTAATTTGCATAAATTAATGAACACAAAATCAATTTTAATTAAAAAATATAAAATCATTCTTTAAAATTAATACTTCTAAATTCTATATTTTATCTCGTTTTTGCAATCTCAACATATTCTAAATGGAGCAATAAACTATACATTAAAAAGATGTATAACACAATGTTCAAAAAAAGAAACGAAAATATACGATAAAATATTTACCTGTAATAACGACATTGCAAAATTAAAGAAAGTGCACTTCATGTTACGTTTATACTCAGTAACATCATCACAATTTGTTTATATTTTGAAGATGTTGTACCTAAAAATAATATAAGATATCAGATTAATAAACCGCGCACACAGGGAATTTATTGAGGATAAATCATGAAGATTATTAGAACTACTAAAAATAATCCAAATTAAATTCGTAATAAATTGCATTCTTACAGCTTACGTGTATGAACATATTGTAGGCAGAAACAATGGTGAACAATCATTGTTTTTCTTTGTGTTTATTGATTTATACCTTTGGTTGTAAAATGTGTTTAAGTTGTGCCTGCAAATTGACCGTCGTTATTCATTCACAGAATCCATGAACAGTAGGCTTGTAATAAAAATATGATCATGAAATACTATTCATTTTATGTTTCTCGTACAATGCTTGGCAACTTCGAGAAAACTGCTTTCCATTTTTAACTGAGTTTTGCTTGAACATCATGTGTTACGTAATGTACATTACAATTAAAAAACATTTAACGTATGTTCTACAGGCACGTTGCAGAATGTGGAAACACAGAAACAACAGTAGTTACTAACGAAACCTAAGAAATGTTTGTTTTAAATATGTACGTAATTGACAAGTTTTCAAAAGAATGTATTATGATCACTTGGTATTTTTGAAAATGTGATGCACAAATAATCGTACAAACAATGTATGAATTCGTTAGTTTAGAAATTACACGCGCAATAGTCAAATTAATAATTCGCCTGAATATTAGCATATTGAGGCAATTAAAATCAAAGGTCCTAGCAATAAACGGATTCACAGCTTGAAATCGGTATTTTAAAGATGTCCCGATTTTTTTATACATTGCACCATACACGTGGGCTTTGGGCATGCTTGTGTGTTATTAGGGGTTTGGGAATAGCAACACGCCCATGGATACCCATTTATGCAGCTTCATCGTCGCTGTTTTTGATAACACTGTGATGTTTAGGTGCAGATTAAGTTCTGTGGTCACTTTCTAGCCGTTGTTTTTTCTGTGGCGTTAGAATCCACTTCAAGGCCCGGCGGTCCCTATTCTGTAGCTTACTCTTTGGACTACCATTGTGCTTCACCTACCCTGTTTTACCGTGTACTGTATAGTGTATGTGGTCATGACGTTCGAGACCGTGCCTTGTTACACCGCATAACGTCGTTGTTTTGCTCACAGATAGTCTAGGGAGACGGGCACCCACAATTAGTCCTCTTTGAAACTCCGTTAAGTCGGACATACTGGTCACTCGCCACACCTGCACAACGTCCACAACTACACTGCCTGACTCTACCATTAGTGCACAGTTCAACCTACCTGCGCCGGCCGGGTAGCCGTGTGGCCTACGGCGGTAGGCCAACGACTCGAAGGTCCCGGGTTCGAGTCCCGGAAGGGGCATAGGTGTGGATTTTAATGGCTAAAGGGCGAATCGTGACGGGCTGAATTCCAAAGTTATTAGACTGGCCCATATAAAAATATAAATAAAAGTTTTTGCATCCTACCTGCAACAAGGAAGAGATGATTGATTTACGCAGTGCTCAATGTTACCAAGCACAGCTACAACATGTCTCAATGTTTACAAATGTTTCCATTATCTTGTCCAATACCTGTAGATGTTATGTAAGAATAAAGAATGACGCACAACTGAATTTGTTGGGTTGATCTGAAGCGCAAGAAATGAATCTCATGAGAAGCGTTTAGCCGTGTTGCAAGAGGTGAATATCTTCAATGGATTTCCTAATATGTATTACCAGTTAGAGTTTTAAACAATTGTAGTGTCACATCGAAAACCTCTTGCAATATAGCAGCTAATAACATGTTTCTATATCATCCTACTTAACAGTCAAATTCATTTCGAAACAAAGGTTAGTGGTAACTCCCGGAATCTGCTTATAACTACTATTTTGGGTCAAATTAACAGACGTTTAAGCAAGATATTTATAAATTGAAACGCACGAAATCAATGGATAGTTGAGCACCAATGTTTGGGTTTAGGTACTCCAGTTGCTTCCCTATCCTAGAAATTACTTGGCTAATAGAGCACACGGCCTACAACTGGAGGATTTGGATTTCACAGTTTCAATTCATGATTAATATACTGATTCTTTAGTAAATTTTATAACGTACTACAATACACTAGTTCCCTGTCTAGAAGGATAAACGATATTGATGTTCTCGAAACTGAAAAAAAAAAAGAAGTATAATTTTATCTCTTGCTGTGGGAAACACAATCGTTAAATATTTTTCTGTAGAAACTATGAAACAATACTATAATAATTCCGGTTTAGAATTTAGTCCCATAATTACGGTAGCGAAACTTGGAGTACGACCCTAGCAGATGAACATAAATTATGAGTATTTGAAAATAAGGTCTTGAGAAAGATATACGGTCCGAAACGGGGCAAGATGAGCGGGGAATGAGGAGATTGCATAATGAAGAACTTCACAGATTTACGATTCATTCGATGTTGTAAGAATAATGAAATCGCGACGACTAAGGTGGGCAGACCATGTAGCTCGTATGAGGGAAAAACGAAGGTTATACTCCATCGTGGTTGGTAAGCCGGAGGGAAAGAGACCATTGGGAAGACCGAGACGACGTTGGGAGGATAATATCAGGAGGAATCTTTGAGAAATAGGTGTTCGCGATGAATGGCCTGATCTTGCTCAGGATAGAGTCATATGGGAAACGTTTGTTGCTGCCGCTATGAACTTGTGAGTACCGTAAGCCATAGAGTAAGAAAGTAAGTAATTAGTAAAGTTTTAACTTATAGCATTAAGATGTTTTAATCTATAAATGTAAAAAACGAATTAAATGATTATTCTTCAAGTATTACTATTTAGTATAGATTAACGAAGTAATAACAATTATCGATTTCAGTAACATATATTATAAGTAAGCTTAGATTCTGGAAGAAAATAGGAAGAAAATATATTTTGTCGTTGAGGATGTAGTTGAGCTTGCAGTAACATTTTTATCCGTTATATGTCGTGATGAGTTCGAAATTAAGAACAACTGAGGTGTCGGAGACCTTGGGACGATACTGTGAAAACTGGTATATTAGGGACCTGTTTCCAATTATCACGAATGTGTTTTAAATCATTTGTTTTTAGATGTCGTATGCTAGAATTGTAACTAAAAATTACGTATGCATGAACCTGTTCTCTTTGCTTTAAATGTTGTCGCTGATGACGAGGTACGCTATGGAGCTGTCATTCTCACAATAAATTTTTCTAGCTTTTTAATATCTCTGAAACGTGTATGAATATAGTTCTTTCATATGTAATACCATTTGCAAGATTTATTTAACTCATATTTCATTCCTTTCTTATGACATCACGTAAAGAGAAAATAGAGTTCTACACCTTTAATTCAGTTCTCAAGTTAAACCAGTCATGTTACGATGTTCCGTTATATAGTAGTGAAAATAATCAAATTTGAACAGAATTGTTAAGTTCTATTTTCTGGGTAATATATTATATAGTTTACTGCTTTGTAAAACATATTCCGATTGAAAATATTCAATGCTTCAAGTCTGTGAA
Source organism: Lepisma saccharinum (assembly GCA_022664845.1). Taxonomy (NCBI): domain Eukaryota; kingdom Metazoa; phylum Arthropoda; class Insecta; order Zygentoma; family Lepismatidae; genus Lepisma; species Lepisma saccharinum. The sequence continues at coordinate 15,455 of JAGDQP010028729.1, forward strand.
GTGATCAATTTAGTTTCGTCTTGAAGTGGAAACACTAACTGCAATTATTGTTTATACTATGGCCTTAATTTTTAGTTTTGATTATAAAAGATACGTATTAGAATTTTTTATGTATGAAAGTGTTTGCGTAAAATATTTTCCTGTTGAGAAAATGCATATGAACGCCATATAACTATCGCCATATAGTTTCCGTCCCTCTACATTCCTCACTGACTCCCTTAGAACGTTCTTGAAATCAAAATTTTAAATATTTTGTTCGATATATAGTTTTCTCTAAGTGTGGGATGCATTTCACTAATATGACATCATTGTTAATTAATAACATTTTTGTAGTCACAAAATATTTTCATGTCATCAAAACCTATGTTAGATTTTCATCTTATCTAAACATCTTTGTTGCTCATCATTTACTACATCACATTCCCGCAGCCGTTCGTGTTTCGTTTTTTATTATGTTTATGCTTTACAACGTTCAGCTGGGCTGCATCTTTCTACAATAATTCGTTGCTGTATCTTCATACTACATTGTGTTCTTTGTAGGTATCTGCTACGCACTAGTACATGCATTTCCAACTAACAAATAAAATCATGTACTAGATGCTTAACCACCGATATCTCTTGATAAAAGTGTAAAGTTAAGGATTTCAGATCGACAATGTGTATGCATGTGTGTTTTACCCCGCGGAGGACTATCGTGACTGATTTGTAGGACTTTTTCTCAGATTCGCCAAGCGAATTCCGGGATGGTATGATAGGATAAGAAGATACGTAAGAACCTTGTAGCTACCTTCTCTGTCACCTTCCATACCTTATCTCGGCCTCAACCAGAGATGCCTAAAGGCCATAAATAAATTCAAATTCAAATTAATGCTTAACCTATTGAATCATAGAAATAAAACGATTAAAACTTGTTTAGTATATTTAATGAAAATATATTCTTACAGATCAACTTAGAGTAAACATCTTACAATATTGACATTTTTGCAAGAATTGCTATTACTTCTCGTTTAAAGTGAAACATGGAATGTAAGATAGAAATTTCGTATGTCTTAGTTCATCATATGTATTTAATAATTTCAAGCCTTTTTATTTCGTTAAGTTCTGCTCAGCACGTGACAATAGGTTTGGTTTTATGAGGATGAAATAATTTGTAATGGACAATACGAAGAGTAGTCAACTAATCTAACAACAAAATATATAAGGGCACCGAATTTGGGTTTGGAAACTGTCTGGAACCGAAAACTTTAAACTGCCGGTTAGTCTCCTAATAGTGGTGCATGGATTTGCGGCCATTTGCTTTATAATGTCGGTATCCAGCCCCGACCTGCGTCATTCAGTTTCCTTAACTTGAAGACTAGGGTCCTCGCAAAGAAAAGTATTCAAACCAGCGTCATACTGTGAATTCTCAAGCCGAGTATCCACGCAATACTCTCAGCACATTGCGATACGCTTCTTGACGCGAACACTTGCAACAAAACTACTTTCAAATCAAACTTTTCCAAATTGTTGCACCGAACATTGTAATACATCCTGGACAAATGAAGAACTCTTCATATTGGATGGAGGCTGGCTGTTGCTATCACATTCAACAAGTGTTTCGACTGTTTATTTTCAATCAACTTTGGGTATGTATATATGAAGATAGCTAGTTTTAAAATTATTGCGACAAACTTCAAGGGATGATGGTACACCAAAAACTAGAGAAGCAGCCCCAGAGAACCGGGTGTAAATTTGCCGCGTTTCGCAGCTACAGGCCACTCAAAGCATGGGGAAATGGAATTTAGACCTACATATTTCTAACAGCACGAACAGTGGAGCTGATACGGGATGGTGCTGTCAAAGACCTGCGCTATATAAAATGAATATCTCAAAATTGAGCAACGGAAGTTCAAGGGGAGCCAAGTCCATATTACAAGCAAATTCCACATGCTAAATGGTTTTCTATAAAAACTACATGTTTCCATGACAATTAAGAGTACCGGTAAGACATGCATACTTTCATAGAACATTTTGTTTATTTGTTATGAAAGAGATTAAATGTCATTGCCCGGTTGGGTGTCACTGATGACGTATGTCATCTTTACTCACAAGGAAAATTGTTTAATTCATGCTCATTTCCACCTTCCTCTTCTTAAAAAAAATTCCGGGAATCACTTACTTCCTTTGAAGAATCCCTTACACAGCCGTTGCACTATTTCCAAATATGCATTTTTAAATAGAGTAGCTTAAAAGTTTTTGACGGTACCATGCTGCATCAGCTCTATTGTTTGCTGCGTTAGAAATATGGAGTTCTAAATTTCATTTTCCCACGCTTTCGGCATCCTGTAGCTACGAAAAGTGGCCGAATTTCCACCTGGTTCACTTTTTGCATTATTTTTGTCTTTTATCATCGCTCGAAGATTTTCAGTATGATTTTAAAACACCCTGTGTATATATACACTGCCAAACGTCATGGGATAGCGGGAGGGAACTAGTTACCGGCGCTGTAAAATCGCGGTAAGCCGGTCGAACGGCACGAAGCAATGAGATTGTGGCCCGTTGGACTTCCGTGAGTGCAGTGAAACGTCGTGTAACATGGTGATGGCAATCCGACGGGAATTATCGGCGTTTAGGCACGGGATGATGGTTGGTGTTAGACGAATGGGCCATGCGATTTCGGAAGGTGTCCGGATATTGAACTTTACACGCTCCACAGTGTCAAAGATAGACCGTGAGTACCGCATTGGAGACATTACTACCCATCAGGAACAACCCAGTGGCCACCAACGATTGCTGAATGACCGTGACCGGCGATGTATTGGCAGACTCGTCCGGGCAAACAGACAAGCAACAATGTGTGATCTGAGATCAGGAACCAATGCAGAACCTCCCAGGAACATGCCTCAGAAGTCAGTGCTGCACAAGTTGGTGTCCATGCATGAGGTATCCCAGCTGAAGACCGACACGTATGCCGCTATTAATTACTGCCCATCGGCGGCGGTAACTCACATGGGTTCGGAAACATGTGGATTGGCAACATGTAGCATGGTGAGATGAGTCACGTTTCCAAATGGTACGCGCGAATGGTAGCGTCTGGGTGTGGCGTAGACATGTGGCTATGGACGCAGTTATAAACAAGGCTACATGTTGATGGCTCTGTCATGGTGTGGGGCGTGTTTACCTGGCACGGTTTGGGTCCTCTGGTATTCTTGGACAGGACATTGACCTGTAAACGCTATGTTCAGTTGCTTGGTGACCAGAACTTTATGGACTTCGTGTACCCTGTCAACAATGGAATTTTAAATGATGACAATGCACCAAGCCACCGGGCCACAGTGGTGCGCGACTTGTTTGGGAAAGCTTCTGGCAAATCCCAACGCATGATTTGCCCCCCTAGATCGCCGGACATGAACCCTATCGAGCACATGTGCGATATCTTCGGACGGGCCATTCGTGCCCAGGATCCTCCCCCTGCGACAACCACCGAGTTGTGGACGGCAATCGTGAATGCATGGCTGTACAAAGTGTACATCTCTCTAGCGGGTTACCACCGACTTTTCGCGTCTTTGCCACGTCAAGTTGCTGCATTTCGCAGTGCTCGTGGTCCCACACGTTATTAGGTAAGTACTCATGACCCTTGACACTTCAGTGTATATCGTAGCTTCTTCCTCTTCTTATTATTGTTATTATTAGTTGTAGTAGGAACCGTAGTAGTAGTAGTAGTATTTTAATAGTAATATTCTATGCATTTATTGTCTCCATGTATTTATTATCCACTTTTTTCTATCAATTTTTGTCTTTAGCTTAAGATTTATGCATTGAATTTGCTTATATTGAACAAGTTTTCATCTTTACTTTCTAACTTTACAGAATATGAAGACTGTAGGAGAATATATTTCGTCTACAAGTTTACATGGCTTACCTAATGTTGGGAAAGTAAACACCATGAAATGGGAGAGGTAATGCAACTGTTTATGCAAGTCATAGAAAAACGTTCTGCACATTCTCTCACTTCACGATGTTTTTTTTAGCTTGAAACTATATTATGTATAATTTGTTTCTCGTTGAATGGGTTATTCGATATAACATATTTACAGCATTTACACAAAGTTGTAAGTAGAAAATGTTATCTCGTGAAGTGGGTTGCAGACTAGAACATCCTCTTTTCAGATCTTTCTGTGCTTTTATTTATTAAACTCACTTGAGGCATCAGCATTCCCTCAGTAAACTATAAAATGTTTTGGAATTTATACTTAGTCTCTGCATTCTTTACGTTATATTTTACACTGATCTTAATATCGGAGGAGCGTCACAAAGTAATTACCTTTCAGATTAGTTTTGATATTGTTAACTTCTTTCCTAATCTAATTTTAATGCCATTATCTGGTGTTGCAGAGAATGAAAATATACAATAACAGGATATTCTATAGAACTCTGATAACTACCTCTTATTGTGACTTTAGTATGACCGTAGTACAATGAACGTAGAAATCCTAAAGATGATTTCAATTAGAATTTCTACTGACGGTATGACACTGAGAGAAATTTCGGAAACATACATTGAATTCAGGTGATTTTTGTTATATGTCATTTCTGGGTCAGCTCGATACATTGGTTTATAGGATGGGATGGAATCAGGGAGGAACTTGTATAACAGTGTCACAAACTCACCTGTATATAGCTCACATTGTATCGTTTAACCTTATGTGTGTACTAGTTCACGGAACGTGATCAGTGCGGGTGGGTAGGAGTGCGGTAGGCCAAAGACTCGGAGGTCCCGGGTGTTGATTTTAATGGCTAAAGGGCAAATCGTGACGGGCCGAAGTCCAAAGTTACGAGACTGGCCCATATAAAAATGAAGTTTAAAGGAACGTGATCAGTGAATAGCACAACAGGTGGCATCCGAGTATGGACTTATCAAAAACTAATTTCTGTGGAATAATCATATATAAATGAATGTTCTTTCTGATAATTAATGAGGAATAATGACATCACAGTAGAGCGAACTGTTTTAAGAATCAGAATATATCCATACATATATTTTTATGCTTTAATGTTCAGCTATCAGTGAAGATTATGTAATTGAAGAAGACGTGACAGAACACGTAAAAAACTGGGAGGTGAACTGGAGTGTTAAAAAAGGAACAATTATGTGAAAAAGGAACAGCGCTCTGTGATGATCAGAGTTGAGGAATTGGAAGAGACAACGTCCCACAGGATTTACAAGATGGACAATCAGGTCAAAGAAAAAAAGTAGAATGAATGATCTCGAAGCTGAGTCCCGTGATAACGCGGCCGTATTATTGTCCGTGTCTTGATGAAATAGAAACAATGAAGAAACAGATCAAGGGACAAGGGGAAAATATGTCAAGCCTTGAAGATGAACTGAAGAATATTGTTCCCAAACCCTGTGATAAAAGTCAAGTTAGGGCCACGTCTCCTGTATACCGCGACGCCCCACTGAACGTCTATCCATGTGATATCCGGATAGTTAGTACCAGTGGTCAAGGTAAGAGAGTTTCAAAGGTATTATCGAAGGATTTAGCTTTCAAATCTGCAGATGAAGAAACTGGCTTCTCCGATAGTAGCGGTCGACGTGACCGACACGAAGCCCTACAACCGAACTGCAGAAATCAGGGGAGCAGAGGAATCAAGTCAACCATCAATAGAGATACAGAAAACACCGTGAAAACACCGAGAACCATATGGCAAAAGGCGACCCAAGATTCGCTTAGCAGACGTCGTCATTCACGTGCTATCCATCCGGTCGCGACGATGTATCGGCTCGTACCTTCTTGAAGCAGTTAGACAGGGAGGCAAGCTTGATTAGAATATCGCCTGAGATGTGCCTGGAAATTCTACCATTTATTCTCAGGAATCCTGTAACTTGTAATCGCGTTTAACCGACTTGTATAATCGCTGCACCAAATTGGGTAATCGCTGTCATGAGAGAGGGCTGAAGCGTGCCTTGCATTACCACTATGAGGCGCTGTAAGAAAGGTTAATGGTAAAGGCCGTACGGAAGTATCACCTAAAGAGAAGCTACCCCACCACTGAAGTACATTTACCGGATAAATCCACAGCTTTGATGCCGTTCGCTCCCCAGTAGAGTAGTCATAGCACGATAATACCGAGAAAAAGGTCTTTCCCACTGTGAAACCAACGTTCAGGTTCGTAACAAGGATATGCCTTACTTTAGGCACAAAATAAGGCGGTACAAAAGAGTGTAAGTAGATTATTAGAGAGAAAAGTACTATAACATTTAGGGCGGCTTTTCATGCACACTATCGTGCGTTGCTCACGATTTCACCTTTTTACACTATTTTTCCCTCCTCGCCGCCCTCTTCTTGCTTCAAGATACATCACAGTGACATTTTTCTACAGATTGTTCATACATCAGACTCATTTTAACCTCAGGAGTACTTCCCTTTTGGCCATATGCTCCGTGTCATTTTTTCATAATTTATGCTTTATTATCAATCATGTTTATTGTGTAGTACATCATTCGATACTCTTTTAGTGTTACATTCTATTTCTTTAGTGATTTCATATGAATTTGCGATTTTATTGTATTGACACTTTTTTTGGTTACGTCTTACATGTTTTCCCCGTTCCATGATCGTCATATTAGGCAAGCACTATTTTATTTGTACTGTTTTACGGGGAGGATTTCTACATGATGGGTATGACTGTATTTTTTGACGTACTACCATGATTTTAAGTATTCTGTACGTTACGAGACTGTTACAACTATACGAACATCTTCACTTTATTTCCCAGAACTGTTTGCTCATTCGATCTTACTTTCTTAAGATCTATTGTAGGAACCGAGAGAGGAACAACATAGCGATTGGCTTTTGAAACCATCCATCCCGTAGGGGGTTCTTTTGTCTAACCACTGGCTACCATGCCAGGTTTGAAAGGAACCATTTTTTATCCTTTTTGGCCATATCTTCTAAGGGAAAGAAGACAAGAACCATTTCGTTTCTTTTGATTGTTTTATATGGTTGTCTTTAGCCTCTAGTTTTCAACTCCATCAAGAACGATACAAAGCCTTTCATTATGTTTTATATTTCCACTTTTTTTGTATCAGAGCTATCATACTACAGTAGTGTGGAGGACCTCATTCGACTCTCCCCGTGGGAACCAACTGCTCTCGGGAGATGAAGACGGCGTTTTGTATGAAAGGAGCTTAGTGACGGACAATGGGCACTCGACGTAACGTAAGTAAATAATGGATGGTAGTAGTAACACAATGCACAGTGATATAGGAGTACATGAAAGATGAAGTATGAACGGAATTAGCATTTGGAAGTCTCTTAGGGTGAAAGGTTGTAGTGAGACTTGAATGTATAGTTAATGGGATCAAATTGTTGAATAGTTGCCTACCTTTCTACCACTTGGTCCGGGACATGGCCCTCGTCTATGAAAGGAATAGCAATTAAAAATTCAAATCTGTGAGCGAGCGTGGTATAGTGAGGCGACGGGAGAACAGGGTGGGTTGGGGGGCATACAGTTTGAAGTAGGGTAGTCGGTGAAAATGAAACAGCGACGCTGAGGGTGGTCCGAGATGCGACCTCCGAACATCATTCAGTGGAAAGGGCCGATGAAAGTTAAATGTTGAGAAGGATTCGACTCTGTTGTTCGTACGGACACGCAATGAAATATCTTCACTTGAGTGTAAAGGAAATCCCGAAGGATCTGTTACAAGTAATTAGCAATCATTGATGGTGGTGAAAAGGTGAAATAGAAATCGTATTCTATACCACATCGCAAACAAACATTATTATTTATTTAAAAAAATAAGTTTTAAAAATGTTTACGAAAAACGAAAGAGAGAAAGTCAAATGCATCATATTGGTATCGGCATTGGTCGGTAGTGTTCGGCTTCGGTCGTGTTTGTTCACTTTCGAGTTGGCGATGAGCGTGCCCGTTAGTTCCGTAGAGCGCACAACAATTTCCAGTAACAACTTGTACATGTATGTGGTGCGACCCACCTCGCGGTAGACAGTAATTTGTATATGTGAGAGTGTAAAACCGTTGGCCCGTCACGAGCTGCTATGAGGTGTTAAAATTCGTACCCACGGCCCAGCAGAGGAGTCGATCCCGGATCCTTCCGGTCGAAGACCTACCGCGTGGCCACCCCGACCCCGCATAGGAAGGGAAACATGGTATGTGTATTGATCTCGTGCAAAAAGTGTATTGACCTCGTCCAAAGCATGATCGAGTGAACAAAGCACTGTTGCCAACCAGATCGACCCAGAATGTCTGAGCCACCGTAATAAATCTCAGGATGTACATTTTCAACCCCATAAAAATTAGGTCGCTAAGCCCCCACATAAGGAAGATGGCGTATGTCAGATAAGAAGAACAAAGTTGACAGCAGTGGTGGTATTTTCTGTGACAGATATTCACCAATTAAACAATGCGAGTATACTCTACATCAAATTTGACGACAAAAAATGTTACAACTTACACCTGGAAA